>CAUYQV010039542.1:0-33801 GCA_963574575.1 Galagoides demidoff | reverse complement strand
CCTCCCAAGTAGCTGGGACCACAGGTGCCTGCCACAACACCCGGCCATTTTTTGGTTGCAGCCATCATTGTTGTTTGGCGGGCCCGGGCTGGGGATTCGAACCCGCCACCTTAGGTGTATGTGGCTGGCGCCTTAGCTGATTGAGCCACAGGCGCCGAGCCATTAATCTTGTTTTAAAAACTAAGCATAGATATGACAAAAATCCCCTCAGAAATCAAACCTGTCTGCTGTCCCTCCACAGATGAACCCTAGGCCTTGGAGATGGAACTAGCCTGGCTTGTTTTATTCCTTTATATATGTGAATGTATGTATATATGTCCACAGGTAACACATAGAACTCTGTTTGTGTGGGAAGGGCACAGTGGTCATACCTGTAGTCCCAGCATTTGGGGAGGCTGAGGCAGGATCACTTGAGCCTAGAAGTTGGAGGCTACAGTAAAGTAGGATGATGACACTGCACTCCAGACAAAGCAAGACCCTGTCTCTAAAAGAGAAAAAAATTCTGTGTGTCTGCATGCATCTGTGTGTGTCTGTGTCTGTGGCTATCTGTGTGTCTATTTGTGTGTCTGTGTATATTTGTGTGTATCCACGTATGTCTGTCTCTGTGCATCTGTGTGTGTCTGTGTGTGTGTGCTCATGCAAATGGCATCACCCCACCCTTGTTTCTTTCCCCCAGTAATCCAACTTTGGCCTTCCCCTCTGCTGACCCCTGGTTGGAGACCTTGTTGACTCTTGCTCTCTCCCCAGCTATTTGCTCCTCTTCCTGAAGACAGGCCTAAGCCCTGCCTTATGTGGCTTCTTCCAGGCAAGGGCCTGCCATGAGGTCAGCACTTCCCAAGATGAGATATGGGGATCACTAGGCCAAGGAGATACCACAAGGAAAACTATCCCTGGTCAATATGAGTAGGCAAACATGGTATGCTAGCCCCCTCTTGAAAACACCCAGAGAATACAACACAATAAAGGCTCTGAGAAGTCCTGCATGGAGGAAGTTTATTTGACTTTCCTTAACCCAGGATGACCCAGGCTTGAAAGAGCACAGAGGCTTTTAGAAGATTTACTTTGTACCAGCTGATATACTGTGGAGCAGGCCTGTGGACCTGGACAGTTCCTTCCAAGTCAACACCAAGTTGGTAAATTCTCTGATTTAAGGGGGAAAAAGGAAGCCACCATCTTTAAATGAACTCCCCACATTCCTCATTTCTCTGTCAAGTTCACAGGGGTGCCTTGAGAGCATCATCATGCCGTTTTGAAAGTGTCTTGCAATTCCTACACCACAGGAGTCGCTGCGCTAACCCATGAAAAAAAACAAACAAGACTTGGGCCATTCAGTTTGTGCTTAGTGAACCCTAGCTGGCTCCCCTTGGTCCTCTCACTTCTATTTTCTCTGAAAGTGAATTGCCAGATCATGACATGGCATTTCTCCTATGTAGTTTCCGGGTGTCCCTCATTCTAACCTGGAGCTCTTGACTATCTCCAACCTCCTGGCTACACTCCTGACTTTGAGAAGACCTCAGAGCTTCCCAGCCGTGGTTCTGCAATCTGCTCAGCCAGGCTCTCCCTGTTTGAGAGGCAGCAATTTGCTGGTGGAGAGCTTCACACTGGCTTTGCCTGATGGGTGGGCATCAGGGCTGGCTGGTAGCATTCTCACTCTTTCCCTGCTGATCTCAGGTCTTGCCTCCTCCTCCAAGCATTGAGGCCCTCTGAAAGATGAGCCCTGGTGACCCACACAGAGTCCACCTCTCCCTGGACAGCCTTGACTCTGCCTCTGCTCCTCCAACTGCCTCCTTGCCTGGCCCCAGGACTCTGCTCACTCCCTTCCAACGTGACCACACATCCTCATGACCAGTACCAGTAGCCCTGCCCAGGGACACCAGGAGAAATGAGAAGGAAGTAGCTGCCCCCTAAATAAAGATTTGTCTGAAGAAAATATACAATGGCCAATAAGCACATGAAAAGATACCCAACATCACTAGCCATCAGAGGAATGCAAATCAAAACCACAGTGAGATAACCACTTCATACTCACTAGGATGACCACAATCAAAAAGAGAGATAATAACAAGTGTGGAAAAGAAGGATGTTTGTACCTTGCTGGTGGAAATGGCAAATGGTGCAGTCACTTTGGAAAATAGTTTGGTAGCTACTCAAAAAGTTAAACATAGAGTTATATGACGCAGCAATTCTACTCCTGGGTATATATCCAAGAGAAGTGAAAACATATGTCTACACAAAAATTTCTATTTCATACTCATAGCAGCAATCTTTAAAATAGACAAAAAGTGGAAACACTCCATGTTCACCAATCGATGAATGAATAAACAAAATGTGGTATAGCCTTTTTTTAAGGGAAAAAATGAGTTTATTCTTTCATCTTTCCAAACAAAGTACAGTACAACTGAGTGACAATGCACATTACTGAAAAACACAATTCCATCTTATATACTCACTACTCTTTAAGTATAATTCAGATATTAAGGAAAAGAGGTTGGATACAGTAATTCACACCTGTAATTCTAGTATTTTGAGAGGCCAAGACAGGAGGCTTGCTTGAGGCCAAGAGTTCAAAACCACCTTGGACAACATAGTGAGACACCATCTCTACAGGAAATTTAAAAAAATAAATTGGACAGGCCTGCTGGCATGCGCCTGTAGTTCCAGCCATTCAGATGGCTGAGGCAAGAAGATCACTTGAGCCCAGGAGTTTGAGGTTACAATGACCTGATCTCTCCATTGTACTCCAGCCTAGGCAACAAAATGAAACCCTATCTCTAAAGTCTACTAATCACATTAAGACATTACAGAAATCAAAATTAACTTAAAACACAAAACAAAACATTAAATATTATATGAACATTTTCAATATGGATATCAGAGTAATGAATTATTTGAGATAGCCTCAGATTTGTTATAAAGAAAATAGGAAGTTGAATGTTTCAGTAAGAGGGATTGTTTTTCAGGGCTGTATGTGTGTGTGGGAGGTGTGTGTGTGTGTGTGTCTGTGTGTACCTCCAGATCCATGTTATTCAGCCATGAGAAAGGCCTAATACATGCTACTACACGATGGACCTTAATGACACATGTTAAGTAAAAGCCAGACACAAAGGACCATATGCTGTGTGATTCTGATAACATGGAATGTCCAGATGAAGCAAATCGATAGACAGAAAGTAGATCAGTGGGTGCCAGGGCTGAGTGTGCCAAAAGGGTAGTGACAGCTGATGGACAAGGGGCAGGGTTATAGGTGACAAAAATTGATTGTGCTGGTTGTATGACTCAATGAATATATTTAAAAATTGTATGTGATTTATATTTCAATAGCACTGTTACAATTGGAAAAAAAAAGGAGCTGTGGACTCATAAAGGCCTGACATGGGGCTAGGATGGTGGGCACGAGAGTCCTCAGTTGTGTACTCTCCTTCCAGTCCCCTTGACCCTGACATGTTCATCTTCCAGAGGCTCCTTCCACCACCTTCCCCTCTCCTTTGTCCCCCATGGTCAGCCCAGGTGATCTCGCCTGCTCTTTGCCTCTGCTGCTCCCCAAGAGCTCCTCAAGGCTTCTCAGGTGGGGAGAGTTCCTCAGTCCCTCCTCTCCAGGACCTCTCTCCTGAGCTCCTGGGGGCCCAACCCATATCAACAATGACAAGTCCGATACTAATAGTGATATGACAGCTGACTTTCTGGGCGCTGGCACTTCGTATGCGCCATCTCACTGAATTCTCCCCTCAGCCTGATGGGGCCAACACACTATGGTTATCGTGTTTCACAAATAAGGAAACTGAGACTCAAAAAGGGGGGGCTCACCTACACAAAGGCACACAGCCGTGGGAATGGTGGATCTGGGACTCAATCTCAGGTGGCAGGCTCTGCAGCCCACACCTTTCAGCACTGTGTTGTGCCCTTCGTGAGCTCCGACTCCTTCACACACCCACTCCCACCTTCCCCACCTGGCGTGACTCCTCCCCCCAGGTGCCCGCCCTGGATGTCCCCACTCACCCCTCAGGGCTCTCATCTGGCCTCTTTTGAGGCCAAAACATTCCCTGAATTACCCCAGGCTTCCAGGTGCCCATGAGGCTAGCCCATTCAGGTGGTGGGTGCCTCCTGGGTTCATGAGCAGGCGGGTCCATGTGGCAGAAATGACTTAGACCCACTCCTGGCCCCCAGCTCAGCTCCAGGAACAGGACAGCATTCTGAAACTCAGGGCCTAGATGAGTAAGGCAGACAAGCAGCTGGATAGAACCTCACGGCCAGAGGGCATGGTCCAAAGGCTGCAGATGCCCTCAGGCCCTCCACAGGGCCTGTCTGAACTCACATACTCAAGGAATTAGGTTCTGAGGACAAGCCCTGCTCCTGTTCCTGGAATCCCCAAAACCCTCCAGGACCGGCCCCCAATCCCCGCTGCGGGGAGGAACCCTGGGCCCCGCCTGCCTATTGCTGGGATAAGTGATTTTCTGTGCCAACCACAGCCCTTCCCCAGGGCTCGGTGATCTAGTTTCTCCTTTAACTTCCTTAGAAATAGCTCATTGCCACAGTTTACCCACAGCCCTCTGAGGGCAGAAGGCCCCTCACCCCCAAGAGGAGACTCTCACAGACTAGGAATTTCTGGGGCACAGTCGGCCTTGGGTGATACTCAAATCAATTTTTCTTGAGTGACAAGGAAGGAAAGAGAAAGAAAGGGAGGAAGAAAAGGAGGGAGGACAGATTCCAGAAGCCCCTGGCTCATCAAGTGTCCTTGATTTTGCTGGCTGAGTTTACTCCTGCTTGTCAGTCCCTGTGCGACCTTGGGGCAGAAAGCAGTGTCTCTGGGCCTCTCTCCACCAGCAGGCGGTGGGGAGTTTAGATTAGGTAAGATTGGGCCTTTGCGTGGCTTCTGAGACTGCAGTGAAGCAGCCCCAGGCAGGAGCATTTGCAAGGCCTTCGAAGTGTTTGGAGCTGCTGCAACAGCCTACCTCCCTCCTCCACCTCGGCACCTGCTAGCATTCCTGCCCTGCAGCCCACAGAATGTGCTCTGCAAAGCAAAGCAGGCAGGTCACACCTGGCTGTGTGTGCTAGCGACAATCCTGGCCCCTCTGGGAGGGCGGCTTAGAGAACCCCACCCTCACCACAGTGCTGGGCCCCAGAACCCCAGGCAGGGTAAGGGGACTCCCTGCCCCTCAGACATTCAGGGAAACTGAGATGGAACTGGTGGTTTCCCAACCAGTTTGCATCCTAAAACTTCTCCTACATACAGTTCCTACAAATTCCCAACCTCACTGACCCAAGGGTCCCCTGCCCATCCCACTCCTATGGAGACTGGGCTACTGGCAGGCAGACTTTGGCCTCTTGACTGCACTCTGAGCACAGGGAATCCAGATGCTCTCCTCACTTTGTGAATTTGGAAACTGTCCAGAGGCCTGTAGGATCCTCAGCTCTCTCCCAGCATGCGGCCACCCTGTCCCTGGGCAGCATCCCCCAAAGCCAGCATGCGTATGCACACTCGAATGCATACATGGGCATGCACATGCCAGCCTCATCTCTCATGGAATCAGCCTGCGGTGCCCTGGAACTCAGGTCACAAAGGCCCTGTATTGTCTTTCACAAGAAGCAAGGTTGGGGAGGAGGAAATGGCTGGGCTTGCTGCACCTCTCTCCCCCAATCACGGCCCGAAAGTCCACTTCATAGCCTGATGGAGACTGTCCCCCACCTCCCAGCCACAGGACAGAAGACCAGCAGAAACTTTAATTTATTCTACAGCTCGGTTCCTGGGTGACCTGGGCAGGGGAAGGTCAGGCCCCTAAAGACAGGTCCCACACAGCATCCTTGCAACACAGCCTCCCACATCGAGATCTCAGGGCTCCCATCCTGGGCCAACCACAGAGACCCAGCTCAGCCCCCTGTCTGGGCCTCCTGGCCTTCCAGCTATATGGCCCTGAGCCCCACCCTGTCTACCACCAACATATTTGTCCTGCCTTCAGAGCCTAGCCTGAGACCAAGCTCCTCTGGCTGCTGTCCCCACACCAACCACCTGGTCCCAGGCCCCATGAGCTCTGACCTGGACATGGCAGGGGCCCCTGCTGGGCTTACTGCACCTCTAGCCCCCGGTCAAGGCCCATTCTCCACACAGCAGCTAGGGGGATCTCTAGGAAAAAAGTCAGGTCACACCATGCCCTTGCCAAAACCACTCCCCATCACTACTGTGTCCCATCACAAGAAGGCCGCTGCCCCTCTGACCTCTGGTTGTGGGGTCCCCTCCTGGCTCATCTCACCTTGACTCCACTGGCTTCTTGCAGTTTCTCTAGGAACGAAGTTCTTGACTACCTCAGGGCCTTTGCGTATGCTGTCCCTCTGTCTGGAATGGCAAACTCACCCCACCCAGAAAATAATCTCTGTAATTAGCTCCTTCTTTCTCATTCAGCTGAACCCTCCCCTCTAATGCTGCCTTCCCCAACAGCCACCTCTAGAGCAGGCCTTCCTGACTACAGCCTGCAAGGGCATTTGTTATTTTTCACTTGTTCACAACTGTCTCACTCACTAGACAATTGGCCCCCGCCCTTCCCATTATGTTGGCACCTTGTCGGCACTGAGCAGAAAGCTGTCAAGGGAGCAGAAGGGTCAGCTCACAGTGAGAGCAGGGATGAAGAAACAGCATGGGAAACCAGCACTGCAGTCAGCTCGGTCCCCACCCTGTCACCCACTGCCCACAGGAGGAAAAGCCCATGTTGCTGAGTACTTGCTACACGTTTCCCAACATCCGCAGATCTACGACCTCCACACTATCTCTATGACATGGTGCCTATTATTAGCCCACTGATGGGAAAATGAGGCGCCTCTGTCATGGAAGAGCAGCCCCCAGCAGAGGAAGGAAGCAAAACGGCAGCAAAGGCACAGAAGGGCCAGGGGCTAGAAAAGAGTGACCCTGGCCATCAAGTGTTGGCTTGTCCCAGACCATGGCTTAGAGCCAGAGTGCAGCTATCTTTAGAATATTTGAGGAAGTTAAGAGTCAGGGACTCCTGGGCACCTCTGAGAGCCCTTACAGGGCTGCAGGGCAGAGAGGCTGCCTTAAAACTACTTGGGGCCCTCAAGCAACCCCCAAAGGGTCTGCACTTTCCAAAGGTCCCACGAGAAGTCCTGACCCCAGCAAAAGGTCCCTCCCCAGAGCCCATGTCCTGGCTGATTGTCATCTCAGGGAAGACTTTTCAAAGAGGCCATGCTACTCAAAGCCTGGTTTTTCCAGCATCATCTTCACCTGGAAGCTTGTTAGAAATGTATTTTCCAGCTCCACCCAGACACGCTAAGCCTTTAACAAGACCCCCAGGCTCCTGTGTCACTTTAAAGTTTGAGAAGCTCTGCCCTAGGCACTCCAGAGGGCTCCCTTGCCTAGGTGCCTCTCCTGGCCATCACAGTACCATTCCTGGTGGCCAGTAAGCATACCCATCAACAAAGCAATCACTGCAATGTATTCATCTCAGCATTATTTACCAAAGGAAAAAAATCCAAATATCCAACTATGGGGAAAAGTATTCTAAATTAAGAGACAGTTACTAAAATCCTCTTTTTAAAGAATGTTTGCTGCTCTTACTATTGTATCCCATGGAGAAGAGTGGCTTCCCCCGGTATTCACAGTCACATAAAGTACGTCCGCATACATGCAAACTCACCAATACAGTAACTGTGCACACCTCCAGGTGCTGGATTTGGGGTGATTTTTCATTTTTATCCTTTTATTTTCTGTTTTCCTAATTCCCTCAATGGATATGGCTTACCTACAACAATGATATGAAACCACCAGTAAATTATATTCTTTTTTCAAAAGGAAACTGTGAGTGCCCCTTTGAAAAGACACTCTCATATCAGTTCATTCTGCCAAAGGGGCTAATGCATCAGGTTTGGGGACTACCCAGGCCTTGTGGAGGAGTGTGTTGTGAATGGGGAGCATCGTGGGCACCTCCCTGGGCAGGCTGGCCTTCTGGGGGCCTGACCTAGGGGGAGGGACACCTGGGGAGTGGGGAACGCTGAAGACCAAGGCCATCTGTACTAGCACCTTTCCCGCCACCCTTCTTTCCTGGCCAATTCCCATCTGTCCTCAGGGAGCACCTCCTCTAGGGAGACCTCCCTGCTACCATCCCCACTCCCACAATAGCCTCTTCCCAAGGACTGTGAAATGTGATGGAAGATGTTTCAGACTTGCATCCTGGCCGTGTCTAGCACACAGAAAACCCCCCGTCAACAGCCCCATGTTAACCACAGTTCTCATCTTTATTCCTGATTCCCCCCGGGCTCCCCTGCTTGCTAGGAGTCTCCACCAGTCTTCCTACAACCACTGCTCTGGCCCAGGCTCCGCTTTCTCTTTGGGTTCTGCTCCACCGACCAGGGCAGTTTCAGAAAAGCACTGAGGGACAGATGCCAAGCAATTGACAGGCCTGGGCACCCTCCTGACTTTTCTCAGGAGCCTTGGGTCTCAGAGCCTCACCTGGCAAGGGCCCCAGCTCCAGAACTTTTCACATCCCCTCATTCCCCTTGCCCTTGATCTGAGCCTGGCAATAGTCCAAGGATGGGCAGGAATTCTGTGTCCACATCCCACTGAGGAATTTTGTAAGAATAAAATGAGATTGGAAGGTGCCTGCTCAAAGCCTGGCAAAGAGAACACGCTCAAAGCCAACTGTTCCCACCCACCTGGGCCTAGGGTGAAGGAGGTATAGATGTTCTCAATGGGGCAAGGTGAACCTCTGAGTCCTGTAGACCAGCAGGGTCTGGTCCCTTTTTGGCACCAGGGACCAGCTTCATGGAAGATAATTTTTCAATGAACAATTTTTCAACGGAGGGATGATGGTCAGGATGGTTCAAACATGTTACATTTATTGTGCACTTTTATTTCTATTATTATTACATTGTAATATATGATGAAATAATTATACAACTCACCAGAATTAGTGCGAGCCCTGAGCTTGTTTTCCTGCAACTAGACAGTCCCAGTGTCAGCATCACCACCTCAGCTCACCTCAGATCATCAGGCATCAGATTCCCACAAGGAGGGGGCAACGTAGATCCCTCACATACACAGGTTACAGTAGGCTTCATGCTCCTATGAGAATCTAATGCCCCCTGATCTGACAGGAGGTAGATCTCAGGCGGTGATGCCAGCAACAGGGAGCGATGTAAACGCAGATGAAGATTGCTCACCCGCCACTCACCTCTTGCTGCACGGCTCAGTTCCTAACAGGCCGCAGACTGGTACCTGTCCATGGCCTTAGGTTAGGGACCACAGCTGTAGGCTGTACCCATCCAGGTAGGCTGGGCCTGGCTGCTCCTCAAGGTGGCAGAGCTTCAAGTGGAGGCCTGACTCCAAGGATGAGGACATCAATCTTCTCTGGGGAGTCTCCTCAGGCAATCTGCTCCCTCAGGGGCTACCTTCAGCACCATTTCCAAAAGTTCCTGGCAGTGGTTGGGACACCTGCCTCCTGGCTCTGCTTCAGATGATGCCTGGCACCCACTCACTCACAGAGGAACCCTCAGAGGTTAGGGAAGTCCAAGCCAGGTAAGTCCCAGGTAAGCCTTGTACTGGAGAGGGTAAGGACTGTGGGGCCAGAGAACATTGATATCTACTTCCAGGGAGGCTAGAGAGAGAACCACCCACAGGGAGGTCACTACTGTTGCTGGGCATATGTTGTTTTATATTTTTATTTGTGATAAAATATACCTAACCTGAAATTTACCATCTTAACCATTCCTGAGTGTATTCTTAAATATAGTCACATTGTTGTGCAACTATCGCCACCATTTATCTCCAGAACTTTTTCTTCTTCCCCAGCTGAAACTCTTAAAAAAAAAAAAAAAACTCCTCATTTCTTCTCCCCCCATCCCCTGGCAACCACCATTCTTCTTTCTCTATAAATTGACTACTCCACTTTAACCATCATACATGTGGAATCATGCAGTATTTGTCTATTTTGTGACTAGCTTGTTTCACTCAACATAGGGTCCTCAAGATTCATCCTCGTTGTAGCATGTATCAGAATTTCCTTCCTTTTTAAGGTTGAATAATTTATCATTGCATGCCTCTACTACATTTTGTTTGTCCATTCATCTGGGTTTTTTGGGCAAGGATTGCATTTTGGACAGGGCCAGGCTTGAATCCACACCCCCCGGTATATGGGGCTGGCATCCTATTCCTTGAGCCACAGGTGCTGCCCTGTCCATTCCTCTGTTGATAGACGCTTGTTGCTTGTATCTTTAGGCTATTAAGAATAACACTGCTATGGATAACAGTGTACAAATATCTCTTCAGACTCTGCTTTCAATTTTTTTGTTTATATACCCAGAAGGGAAATTGCTAAATCATATGGTAATTGTACTTTTAATTTTTTGAGAAACCTCCATTCTGCTTTTGGTAGAGGCTGTACCATTTCACATTCCCATCAGTAATGCATACAGGTTCTACGTAATCCACAGCCTCACTGACACTTGTTATTCTCTGGTTTTCTGGTAGCAGCCCTCCTAACAGGTGTGAAATGGTATTGCTGGCTTTACACCACCATACTAGATTTATTCATTTAGTCCACCCTGTGCTGGGCATTATGAGTGTGCTAAAGGATGGCAGAGTGCCCTCTTGCCCCTCCAGGCCTTGACTCGACAGACTCACTCATAGCTCATTTCACCATTCAGGCAACTGTGATGGTCTTGGCCAGGGTCATGGGTCCACCTCCGCATTGACGAGTAATGCAGAGGAAATGGGATGGACCCTCCGGAAGGGCTTCCAGAAGGAGATTAGAGGAGGGAAACAACAGTGACTGCTGGGACATTTGCCCAGCCAAGGAGACCTCCAGATTAGTGGCCAGCAAACGTTTTCTATAAAGGATAGACCATTAAATACTTTAGGCTTTGCCAGCCATATGGGTCTCTGTCCTCACTAATATATAAATGAATGAGGTAGCTGTATCCCAATAAAACTTTACTTCACTAAATTTGAATATCATATAATTTTCACATCACATGATATTATTTTTCTTTTGACTTGTTTAGAACCATTTAAAAATATTCAAACTATACTTAGGTTATGGCTTTGGCCTACAGATTCTGTTCTGGAATTGACAGCGGAGGCACTGAGATAGCTGGTGGACAGATACTCCTTGAGCTCGCAGTCCGATCACCTCAGTAGGCTCAGGCATCTGCGGGAGATGCAGTTTTGTGATGGAAAGTGAGCGGCTTCAACTGAGCAGCACAGGCACTGGCCCTTGGTGCCTGTTAACATTGCTCACCGGTCCATACCTGGCTCTGGCCGTGTTCATGGCAGGGGGAATCTCTAAGCATCTACTAAAGGAGAAGACTCAGGGCCCAGGATAGGGAATAAGATAACAAGGAGTCTGGGGCAAACAGTGCTGGGTTGGCTTGCTTCACTGTTTCCTAAAACAAGTACAGAGCTCTATCTCAATGCTGTCCTGGTGACCCTGAGAGGATCAGCCTGGCTCTGCAAGCCCTGAGGCAAGAAGGAGGAGAAAAGGGCTTTCGGCCCCTCTCCCTAGGGCGAGCTAACCTTACAAGTTCTCAAGCCAGGGACAGGAATTCAGGGCACATGATCCAGGACCAGGAGCAAATTCAGGTCCTCCCTGTCATGCTATGTAACCTTGATCAGTCACTCTGTCTGTACCTCAGTTTCTTCATCTGTGGGAGAGAAAGGTTAATACCTCCTACATCGGCAGTGGAGCAGTTGGGTTAAAACAGGTAAAGGCTTGGAAAAGTTGCTGGCTCCATGAGCCAGTCAGTGGCAGCTGTTAGTGTTATTCTCTCCTTTGATCTGAACAAGCCTGTGAGGCAAATACTATTTTGAGTCCCATTGTTTGAAAAGGGAACACCGGCACAGAAAAGTTAAGGAACCAGCCCTGGGACACACAGCTAGGACAGGGTAGAGTCTGGAAAGCCATCCACAGCCTGCCTGCAGGCCCACACTCAGCGCCTGACCTATGTACCCTCTTGGAAGCCACAGGAGTAAGCACAGGAGCAGGGAGCCCGGGGCCCGGGCAGACCCTGCAGAAAAGGCCTTGGGGACCATTTAGGGGAGACCTGCTTCCTTCAGGAAGCCCTCCTGGTAACCACTTTTCTCTACGTGCTCCCATAGCCCCACCTCTCACCCTCCAGAGCCACGTGCACACCGTGTGTATCACAGTGCCAGGTGAGCATGACTCCTCTGCCTAGGAGGGGCCTCCAAGTCTTGTGTACAGAGCAAAGCATTCGGGAAGTATCTGGTCTACTGAGTTGAGCTCCATTAGCCACTGGCCCTTAGGCAAGTCACAGTCCTTCCGTGGGCCTCAGTTTCCCCATCTATAATGCCAGGTTGGAGGAGCTTCTCAACAGGTCTCAGGCCTTGCTGGCCTGAGAAAGGTCTTCCACTTTTGCCTTGAAGGGCCTACCTTCCCATAGTCACTTAGGACAAAACTGGAACTTTCTTTTTCAACCTTTACCCAGAAGACCCAGCCTGAAGAGAATACCAGCCTTCCCAATACAAACCAGCACATTTCCGACTCACACCTTGCAGAAGCCAACATTCTTTCCTCCCACCATGACTAGAGTCCCCTGCCATAGCCACCAAGGCCCAGAGCATATTCCGGTAAGTGGAGGCAGTGGGCACACCTGGGTCTCACCTGGGCCCTGAAGCTGATGTGAAACCGGCTCAGGACAACTTGCCATTCCAAACGCCAGCCCAGACCTCCATGGACCCTATCTGTCTGACAGCAATGGCTGCCAGCCACAAAACAGATACCACAGGGGCTGCAGGTAACTATCCTCCAGGGCTTCTGTGGGGGAACTGATTGTGTGCCTGGCACATAAGAGGCACTTAATGAACACTAGAGCAATGAATGAACCATCTACTCCAATCCACTCACTCTTCAAAAAAGAAAACTATAAGCTAAGAAGAGTGAAAAACTTGCCTGAGATCACACAGCTATGGAGTGGCAAGGCCTGGACAAGATGATCAATCAGCAAGTATTTCTTGAGCACCTACTGTGTGCTGGCTACTGCTCCAGACGCCTGGCTGCAGACCCCGCCCCTGTCCTGGTGGAGCTCACAGCTGGAGTACTTTCTTACACGAAGTGGCAAAGAGATCCTCTCCTTTGAGGGCTTCTCAGACGCTCGGGTTAGGCTGCAGAACAGCGCTGGGAGGCAGGCTGGCTCGTGGAACTGACTGGAGACTTGTGTACTTTCTACTCTTCTCCTGCATGGTTGGAGATTAATTATTAATGCTGAAATAATTGGCACTCATTAATGTGCCAGTCATCGACGGGGGAGTGAGGCCCTGCATTAACCAGTACATCTCTCAGTGATTGATTAATTAAACCGAGCTTTATGATACACCCTTGGGTGACAAACCACAATCTTGGGGTGGAAGACAGGGCAGGAAGGGATGCCTTCTTCAGGGCACCGGGGAGGAACTGGGAAGCCAGCGCAGATCTTCACCGGAGCCAGGCCCCAGCTCACCCCCCCCCATTTGGATTGGCATTGCCTTTGCCCGAGGCAGCGGCTCCTGGACAAGGCTGAACTTTACCACGAAGCTGGAACACTTCGAAAATTACAGGCTTTTGAAAATGCTATTACATGAATCACCTATGGGGCATGGGGTGCTCTTAAAAGCAAGAAAAATAACAAAGGTGTGGTCAGGAGCACCACTTCTAGTCTTAACCGAGGCTGAGCCTCTCCCTGGGTCCCGCTGGCCCTCTCAGCCTCAGTCGCTCCAGTGGGTAAATGGGTAAGTGATGTCACCGTCTCACCCTGAGATGATGGTCTTTCTTCACTCACATGGGAAGTGTATATTGAGCACTTAATCTGTCCTGGCCTCAGGAGCCTGGAGTGGGAATCAGCTCAAGCTCCAGCCTCTAAAACCTGGGCCTGCAGCCCTTCAGGTGCAGATGTGCACACTGGGAGTGCCCGTGTGGAGGCCAGAAGAGGAATTCCCTTGACCAGAACCCTGAAGGATGAAGCCCAACGAACCGCACAGAGAGGGGCAAGGTCTTCTGGGAAAGGAAAGACATTTGGAAGGTACAGAGGTGGGGGGAGGTGGACCATGGATGGGAGCTGAAGTCTAAGCCTGGTGGGCAAGAAGAGACCCTCAGGCTCTAGGTGGGGAGCTGAGCAGGGTCCGGAGCCCTCGAGAGCCCATGAGGCATCAGACTTCATCCAGAGGCCACAGGGGTGGCAGGATCACTTAGAATATTACCTAGGGAGGGGCAAGAAAATGCTATAGGCACATTTTGGAAAAGAATCTTCTGAGAATCTTTTCTATGATCACCCATAGTGCCAGCCTACAGTGGGACCCAGCCTGGGACAGCCCTGGTCAAGCCCCCACTGCTGGCCATTCCTGAAAGGCATAACTTACCCCAAATGTGTCTGCAGCTTCACGCCTCCCAGGAGTAAAGCTGCACCCACAGGAACAGGTTTCTTTTTCTTTTTTTTTTTTTTTTTTTTTTAGACGGAGCCTCAAGCTATCTCCCTGGGTAGAGTGCCATGGCATCACAGCTCATAGCAACCTCCAACTCCTGGGCTCAAGAGAATCTCCTGCCTCCGCCTCCCAAGTAGCTGGGACCACAGCCGCCCGCCACAACGCCCGGCCATTTTTTGGTTGCAACCATCATTGTTGTTTGGCGGGTCCGGGCTGGGGATTCAAACCTTAGGTGTACGTGGCTGGCGCCTTAGCTAATTGAGCCACAGGCGCCGAGCCAGGAACAGGTTTCTATGACCTCAGGCTATCAGGCTGTTTGTACTGACGGGGTCATCGAACCCGCTCTGGAAGAACAAGGCCTACAAGGGACCCTCCCTCTGCAGGGCAGTTAGGGAGCTGTCTCAGAGTGGGGGCAGGACCTCACCTGCCCCAAGAACTTGGGGCCCTGGCAGGAGAGTAGGCCTGGCAGGAGCTTCAACTGCAAATGGAAATAACAGCCCTAACTTACTGCCTTATATGGTTCCTGTAACTAGTGAGGTGACACCTGTGAATCCTTCACAGAGGCCTGGGGCAGTTCCCCCCACCAGGTATGCATGAGCGTGTCCAGTGGCCTGGAAACCAGGCTGTGAGCCCAAGAAGGGCCAGGACTGTTTCCCTGGGGGCTGTCCTCCAGAGTCTCACACACATAGCAGGTGCCCAAAGTGACCAAGAAGAGGTTCCCTCCCCCTGTGTGACCCCAGCCACCTGGAGACCCTGGGGTCTGACTTGTGTTGTACCCACAGTCTCCACAGTAATTGATTTGGGGTGTACTAAGCCCAACAAACCCAGGCCTCACACACTTCATTCCAGACAAGGACTGGAACTGGCACCTAGAAACCCACCCAACCCCCACCCTCGTCCCTGGGGCTGGGCAGCGCAGACCCCTTAGCAGAGGTAGGGTGGAAATGCTGAGGCTGCTAAGGAGTGAGAGGTGACAAGTGTGAGCAGCATGTCCAGCTGCAGAAAGCTCCTCTCCTGCCAGCACTCCCATCTGGCTCTGCATCCCTGGGTAGCCCTCCCCAGAGCACAGGGGTACTAGAATCTCCCTGGAGTGGAAGGACCTGAAAGGCTCCTTCTGCACTCCTCTCTCTCTGACCTACCCCTCACCAGTATGGTTATTTAGCCCAAGGAGCCCCTCTTGAAAATGGGATCAGGGTGCATTTTCTCAGAGCCTCCATGAGCCCTCACCCCATCAGATTCTCCCACAGGTCTGCAAGGACCCCAGATGGCTCCCTGTTCTTGTCTACAGAGTGGCCATTCTCACCAAGTAGGACCTACAGGTGGGCACGTACCTGATTCTGGAGGTGATAGATCCTCAGGGCCCCCCACGGTGATGGGATGGGGGTATGAGGAGATCTCACTGGGGGCTGCTGGGAGCTTCTGAAGGACCTCTCTGGACATCCTAGCAGCCTAGGCGCCCCTCCCTCCACCCTTACAGCAACCATCCCCACTCCCACCCCTTCCAGCTGGAAGGCCACAGGCCCAGGTCTTCCTCTTGAAGAGCTATAAGACTGGAGCAAGATACTCAACTTCCTTGAACCTCAACTTCCTCATCAGTAAAATGGGCACACCTCATCTGTCCAACAGGAGGTTGTAAAGATTAACTGCAAAGGTGTTGCAAAGCACTGCATCTGACGGCAGTACGTCCTCCATAAGTGTTAGCTAACATCACTGTTGTCATGCCTCTGTGAATATTCATTGAATGCATAGCTGAGAATGAAGGAGGTGTGCTCCAGAGAGCCTCTGGGAGGAAGGGTGGGGCTCCAGCTGGGCAGTCCGCACACAGAGAATATGCTAGAAAACAGCAACAACAAAACAACTAAAGAGCATGGCTCTGTCCTAAGCACATTACTGTTCACAGCAACCCCTGAGATAGGCAGACACTGTTTATAGATGAGGACTCTGACAGGTTAGGCCAGGCTGACATGGCAAAGCCAGGTGGGCTGACCCATAGCCCACGCTCCTGGTGACTAATCTCCACGAAAACTGTTCAGGCCGCCTCCTCCACCACCACAGGACTCAGAGACAAGGCCACCTGCTTCCTTCTGCCTCTGCCTGGCTTCCCTCAACCCACAGCCCATCCTTGACCTGCCTGGGTGGGGGCGGGGGGTAGTGATGATGGCACATGGATGGCTGTCCCCACAAACCAGAGAGAGGAACAACTCATTACAGTTACCACTGACACCCCTGGGGTAGGAGTTAAGGAGCAGTCCCCTTCCAAATGAGCACTGGGGAAGCCTGAGCTCCAGACTTTTCTCTTTCTCTCTCTCTCTCTCTCTCTCTATTTCTCTCTCTCTCTATCTCTATCTCTCTCAGGACCCAGAACAGCAGCCCCACTTTTCTCCCCTCCTCCTAGGCTGCCCAGTATCTGTGAGTCTGGAAACAGCTGCCTGGGGGATACTCTAAGCTGTGCAACCTTCATTGAATGGCTTCCCTGCTTTCAGCCTCAGCTTTCTCATCTATACAGTGGGTATAATGATACCCACTCCCCAACCCCCAGCTTGTTGTGAGGACTAAACTGAGATGATGCATGAACCCCTGCACCCACCCAGAAATGTTGATTGAGTCACTGAGTGACTGACTGGATGGTACCTTTTCACTTTTGAAGTGCTCTAGTTTGGAGGCTGCCTGGACAATGTGGTGACTTCTGGCACTGGGCAGCAGGGGCTATGTAACCACACCGAGGCCACAGAAATGGCTCCTGTGTCCACCCAGCCCAGCCTGACTAGTACCTGAAGAGGATCACAGATCCTGCAAAGGGGAGGCCCAGCACCAGCCCAAATTTAAAAATGTAACTACCCCAATCACAAAGTACATAACTAAGTAAGCGCATCACCTCTTGATGAGAAAGAAAACGAAAGTGGCAAGAAAGCACACAGACAACCACACAACCACACCCTTAGGGTCAGTCTTAGAGCCCCCACATGCTCTCAGACACTAACCCAATACAACCTCACAACCTCAGAGCCAGCCAACCGTACACTCACACACAGCCAGTCTCCAGCCCCACACAACGGAGCACACGTACCACACCTACAATCATGTCACTCCAACTCTCCCTCAACACGCTGACCATGCCCAGCTCACCACCAACACACACCAACTGTCACAGACCTGCCCTTCCCAGGGCACCCACAGGCACCCATGCTCTATCTGTGCCTCTAGTACAGTGGACCCACCCATAGCACACCTTACAAAGCCCACCAGGTCATTTGTCATTTGCTTAAAACATCCCATTGCAAGCCTAGTGACTGGGCTGGAGGAGCTCCAGGGCCTCTGCTCACAGGAAAGGTGTTCTATTTCTGTTCCTTTGCCTGTAGCAGTTCTTGAGTCTTCTTAGCAGCCTGTGACCTCACCCCCTTGTCCCCCAATCTCCTATCCTAGTCCTTGGCTCTTGCAGAACTAAGCAGCTACAGGATTCTCTGAGGTCGGATGCTGCCCCTTTTGGCTTCCCTAGCAGTGGTTCCCGTGGGCCTTGCAGAGGGCCTGGTGGGTGAAGGGCTGGGCTAGCCTGGGCTCTGATAGATCAGGAGCCCAGCCATGGTGCAAAAGCTGCCTCACCTGCGGCTATGGTAGGGACGCTAGCAATGGTATCACACCATGTCACAGGTAGCAGGTGCAAAGTTCTGACAGAGTATAGCCCTCCAACCCTGGGCTGGGCCTCTGGGGCCCCTGTGTGCCCTACTCTGAGCCAGGCCCTAAGAGGGCTGGAAGATAAAACACAGACACAGGACCTCCCTGGAACCTCTGTGTCCACCTCCTCTGATGGAACCAAACTCTGTCTATATCCACCAGTCTGGGAAAGAGGGGAGGAGAAAGGGGAGGTAGGTCAGATGTTGTCCTCACCCCTGTGCCCCCACCCAGGATGTGGACTCCACTGAGTCACTAAAGACTCAGCGTGTGTGTAAAAGTTAGCCAGGGGATGAACCCCACAGTAGGGTGGCAGGCATTGAGGTGGGTGAGTGGGGACTGTAGGTGAGGCTGGAATAAGCACAGGAAGCCAACAGCCTGGGAGCCAGAAACAGGAGGGCCAAAAGGAAGGAGGAGAAGAGGATCTGTAGTCCAGCGGGGGTGAGGGAGGGTGTACAGCCAGAGCTGCTGCACCTGGGTGCAGTGTAGGGCTCCAGGGGCACCTATAGATGGAGGTGGAGCCCTTGGGTCAGACCCCCTGGGGATATATGGGGAGTGGAGGGGAAAGAGCCATAGGAAGAGAGGATGGAGGAAGGAAGGACAGAGCATTGAGGAAGAAAAGAAAGGCAAGTGAAGCAGTGGCCCTCAGAGCACTGGAGGCCACAGGCCCCTGCTGGAGGGAGGATGCCTAACCAGGGCAGAGGACCCATGCCCATCCCCACTGCCCCTCAAAGCAACAGGAACTACTACCCACCAGTGCCCCCAGGAGACCAGAGCCTACAGTATGGAAGTATGGAGAGCCACTCAGGGACCATGTCTGCTAGACTCTGCCCTTGCTCCCTTGAGGTCCCAGGCCCTTCTGCGGGCTATTTCAAGACCTGTAGGGCCATCCTTTAGAGCTCAGTCTGGGAGGGCCCCGAAGGTACTCAGTCTTGCAGCAGCAGGGCCACCCTACACATGGGGATGCAGGGGCTGGACTAAGGGCATGCAGCAGCTGTGTCCAGCCTGCCACAGAGCAGAGGACAGCAGGACCATGCCTCAGTCTCCAAAAGGCCCAGGTCAGACCTGTCTATATGACACTTTCTTTATATTGTCTCAAGACCTTACAGATGACCAATCCACCTCTCAGGATGGAAAACTGGCAGAGCAATAATCCTCTTGGTTGGACAAAGAACAGAAAAAGACGGAAGCCCCTTGCCACCACTAGACTGTGCAAACTGAAACATGCCCTTTTAGCTGCCCAGGCCTCCCTCAGTTTTCCCACCATTGCTTTGATGGGGTTAGATAATGCCAGAGATCTCACATATTCCAGTGTCCTCAGATGTTCTAGAAGACCATATGTGACCCAAACCGCAGGGCAAAGCCCCACTGGCCCTACAGGAGCTCAGTGAAGGCAAGGACATAGAGCTGCAGTCCTTCCAGGGAAGCAGGTAGGCTCCAATGTCCCAGGTCCCTGTCCTTGCTGCATCATCTCAGGCAGGCCCTGAACTCTCTAAGCCCCAAATTTTCAAACTCTGGAAAATGCAGATAAAGCCACTTTCTACAAAGGTGTGATGCTGTGTAACAGGCGACAGGACTTAGTATCTCAAGTCATCCCTGTGGTCATTACTAACACACCAGTTAAAGTCTTCACAGGAAAGGATCATTAGCATACCCGTGGCCTGTTTACCTTTTTATCCCCAGATAACAAGCCTCTTCTGGGGGCCAGTCACCTTTATTAGCAGAGATGAGCACAGAGGTCAGGTGAGTTTGAACCTCCCAGGTTTTACATTTCTGTCCATGGGTAGGGACATACCCAGCACTGTCACATGATAATACATGTGGGCTTGGTGGAGCATAATCAGTCTTGGGATTAGAAGAGTAAACAAATGTGTAACTCATGAATTTGCTAATTGTCCTCCATGTTGATTTTCTGCCATTTTTCCTAGAATCTCTGACTGACATACATGTCACAGCAAGGACTCAGAGAAGCCATGGAGGCCACTGGCATCTAACCTGGACAGCTGGACATACCTTCCTCCCAGCCATCTACCTCCATCCCAGCCCCCGACATCACATAAGGCAGGAAGCCCATGGCACTCAATCTTTTATTTTCTTCGACTGTACACAAACGTAAAATACTTTAACAGCAAGTCTATGAGAAAATTGTTTGGTTTTAAATTATTATGAAACAGAACCTAAGGGGAGCTTTATTAAATAAACATAAAGATGAGGATTTAAGGATACACACCTGCATTCTACCATAGTCATTTTTTACTCTACCTTCTGGGTGTGTAAGGATAGAAAAGACACATCAAACCAAATAAACAAAATCCATTTATACCCTGAAACATTGGCAGGCCACTTGAGGGATTGTTCAGAACGTCTACCTCAGACAAGATGGCCTCACCATCTAATAAAAATTAAAACTGATCTGTTGGCCTCTTTGGTTCCAAAATTATGTATAATACATTTAACTGTATTCATTTTTTTGCTGCTATAAAAATAACTTCTTTTTTTCAAATGGCAGTTTCTGACTAATCATGCAACTAAATCAGTGCAAACATTAAAAGCAATCATTCGCTTAAAAAAGAAGCAAAGGATTTCATTTCAAGTATAAAAAATATAAAAAGAGTCGTACGAGTCCAGTTTCATCTAGTGTGGGTCAACCCTTTAAATTGCATAGTTCATGTGGCACTTGGACATTTAGAGGGTGAGCGAGTTCAGTGCTCTGCCAAGGGCCACTTCTGGACACACGAAGATCGGCAAGTGCTATATCATGTGCGTTCAGGCAGGTCTGCAAGTGCTATGCGGGCGGACAGGCAGGCAGGTGAGTGGGCAGGGGCCACATCCATGACTGACCCTGGTGGCCGGGGGCCCACATGGGCAACTTCTGCAAAGCAGCTGAAAGCCTTTCCCCAACTCTCCAAGACCAACTAAGCTGCCCCCCTCCCCTGCCCTCTGCTGAGAGGGCACCCCCCCACACACACACACCAGCATTTCCAAATGCCTCCATCTTACCATTTCCTCTTCTGAGCTCATCCCCATGTCTAGGGGTCATACCCATCTCTCCCCTAACTAGTCCTAGAGGAATGTCCCCAGTAAAGGGCACAGATTGCAACTTTTTTCTTCCCATTTAGAATAATTCAGATTTTTAACTTAAAAGGTCATACCTGGTAGAAAAGTCCCTTTTCAGTTATACAACTGTCACAAATGACCTGTCAACTGTTGGCGATTAGTTAAAGCATCAAATTAAGACCCCTCTCTTTTCCCTCCCTCCCCACCCCAAAAACAAACACACACATAAGTCATGTCAGGAACCCAAGTGACAGTCAAATGGTTTTTGCCCCCCACTCTCTGGTCTCTGATGGGCTGTGTCCTCTCTGGGCTGCCTCTTTCCCTCTACAAGGGCAGAAAGACAGGCTCCTCTGATCTCAGCACGGAGGATCCTGGGCAGGGGGAGAAGCAGACATGCTTGAGCCAGGAGGTGTGAGGCAGAGCAGGCTGGGGAAAGCCAAGGGGACACACAGCCCTCGGCTTCCCACAGGCGCCCCACCCTGCATCTGCTTTTCCTCGCTGGGGCTTGCTCTCTCTCTCTCTCTCACTGTCTCTGTCTTTGTGCTTTTATGTGTACTCGGAAGGCGCAATTCAGAGTGGCCAGGCCAGCTGGTGGGGATGGTGGCTGCTCACCCCATTCTCTCCAACTGACAGGCATTGGTAGCTAAGCTGCCATTTGTCACCACATCCATTTGCTGGTATCCTGGAGGCTGCTGTGTGGGTGGCAGGATGCGTCTGACTGTGCGTGGTTACGTGTGCATTTTAAAGTATTTCATGTCAGTTGAGGGCTCTCACTCTGGTTTTGACTGGTTACTCTGTAAAGTAGTAGAAAAATATTTCAGGCCTCAAGGCTGCAATATTTCTGCAGCCCAACATGACAACCACGCTCAGCCTGCTGTGCGCCCCTGCAGGGGCTGGAAGGAGCCCACTGGGGACTGTCCTCCACGCCCCACTGCCTTGCCCCCGCCTGCTGCCGTCAGGCACAGCCACACTCCTCCACGATCATGTTGGGCACGTCCCGCTTGACAATGTTGTACTCGTCGTCAAAGTACAGCATGGACATGGTGCTCAGCTTGGTGGGAATGCAGCAGGAGTTCACTGTGCCGGGGTTCAGGCCCCGCATGCGGTACTGGTTTACCACAGCTGTGTGGAAGGAGGAGGCAGAGCCGGGGACCCCCGCCAGGTATGCTGGGCAGTTGCCCTCACAGTAGTTCCCGTAGTAGCCGGTGGGTGCAATGATCCAGTCGTTCCAGCCGATGAGGCGGAAGTCAATGAAGAACTGTTGCCTGCAACAGAGGTTGGTCCGGCCATCGCACTCCAGGCCTCGCTTGCGAATGCGGTGCCTGCTGTCACCCAGCCGAGCCTGCACTACCACAAAGGGCCTGTGTGACTCCTCGCCTGGGTCCACGAACACAGGCACCACGGCCAGCTCCTGGCAGCTGTCACACTGCACGTCCAGGTTGAGTCGCCTCTCACCCCGCTCAAACAAGGCCTGGATGGCCTCTGTGAGTGGGAAGGTGTGCCAACCGCTGCGCTTGAGGTCCACCTTCTTCTCCACCACATTCCACCTGTCACCGTGGCCCTGCTCCTGGAAATACACCTTGACCCGCACCTTCCGCCGGTTGCCCTTCTCCAAGACATAGGGCAAGAGTTTCAGGTAAAGCCACAGGCTGGCCTGTACCACAAAAAGGTTCTGGTTGCCTTCATTGGAGATGAAAAAGTACAGGCGGACCCGAGAGGAGGCAAGGCCATCTGCAGAGAAGGGGAAGAACAGGCCACGTTAATCCAATGAGAACACGAGGCAATGGGGGACACAGACTCTCGGCTGCAGGATGCTAGAATGCATACTCCACACAGCAGGAAAATGTTGCTGACCAGAAATACTGTTCCCTGGGCCAGGGCCTCTGACTGTAACCTGGGAGAGGCAGAGAAAATCATTTCCCGAAACCCAGACCAGGTTGAGACTGTACGGTCCAGGCCTATAAAATCCTGCCTCACCTCTCCCAGGCCAGGGCTCCCTGGAGACAGGCTGTCAGGCCTCAAAGCTCAACAGAGGAACTTGTCAGGAGGCCAAGATCTTAACAAGTTGTTATGGGTATCTGTGAAATCTGAAAAACAAAACCAGGATTGCAGGGAGGATTTTGGGGTGGGTTGTTTTAGTAGGGCTTTTTTTTTTCCGGTTAACTTAGGGCATTGCAAAATCAAGCTGAGCCACCTACTGCCTCTTTCCAGTGTTTACCTAAGCATGATCTGATCCAACCCCCAGTGGAACCTCCACTGCAAACAAGCAAGCTCTGCTCAGATTTCTGACATAGGAACGTGTGGTTTGCAGGCTGCAAAGTGCAGCCCTTGTTTCTAAGTAGTTTTAAAGGACAGGACATTCAGCCTTGAAACCTGAGGTACGATCCTGTGACAAGACTCTGGCTCCCCATAAAAACACACTCAAAATCTCCAAGGAAAAAGAGGCTGGTGTGTTAATTTCCCCAGTAATTCAGCTCAACAAGAATGGCTATGCCAACCAAAAGATGACTCCCCTCTCATCCTACATTTCAGTGACCCCTCCCTGTGATGATCTCTACTTTTTCCTTTCTTTTTTTTCCCCCAGGAAGAACAAATAAGGGAACTCTGAGGCTAGCGCTGGTTTTATCAAACCTTCCACCATGCTCCCCCAGCCCCTGCCTCAGGCCCTGCCTGGCTCCTCTAATAACGCTGACATCTGACTTTGAAATGGGGGAAACTGCAGCCTTAAAAGCTGGTCTTGGGCGAGCTGCCTGTGACCTGAATCTGTTATTTATAAGTCAAAGAGCTGGCTCCGCGAAACGGACCAGAAATATAACAGCCCCCGCTGTCATTTTGTGCCACCAGGACCAAAAGGCCTCCTCGACCTTCCAGAATCACATTTCTACTCTGGGCCCCAAAGCACCTTTTAATCCGAGCCCTCTAATTGCATGTGGAGCTTTCCCTGACTCACTTTAGTGGACAGCTAAAACGGCAATGCATTTCTTTCTAAGCACAAACCAGCCCCGATTGTTTCTGCTTTTCTCCACACCCGGCCATGCAAAACTTTTCATCCCTTTTCATCCCCAGGCTGCCTGCTGCCTGGGGGGGTGGGGGGCATTTGCGGCCAGGGGCACAACTGCTCCCCCCACACACACCAAGCTCCCTGCTAGCCCCCGCCCTGACTGCACTGGGGCTTCCCCCTCTGCGACCTTCTCTGCAGTCCCCTCGGCACAAATGGGGCTGAGCTCCAGGCACAAAAGCCAGCCTGGCTCATTCAAGTCCTGAAAAGGACAGCGGAGTCGAAAGCACTTGCAGCATTTAAGCGCGGGCACATTTTTCTCCTTCTTTTAAAGTTCTGAAAGATTTTCCTCTCCCTGATTTTTATATTTAGACAATGTTAGAGATTGGCAACGGGGTGGTGCAGAAATTCCTAAAAGAAGTCCTATCCTTTGTTAACTACGAACTCTGCGGTTCTCGGGTAAGGGGGCTGCAGCGGCTGCCAGGCAAGCCCAAAGGCACGGGGCTGTTCCCGAGCCGCTTCTTTGCGTAAATGATGGACCTGTTGAGAAGCCTGCCTTCCGCTCGATTCCGGTGCCCACACAATCGGAAGAGAGGTTGCCTAGCTCTCCCAAGCGAGGCTTCAGCAATCCTGGCAAGCCCACGCCGCCCGGTGATGGAAGCGGCCCCAGGGGCCTCTCACGCAGACACACATACACACACACACACACTCACACACACACATACGCACTCCTCCAGCCCACGTATATCAACAAGCACACACATCTCCATCCACACTGCTAAGCCTACACTCAATCGTGGGAAACAAAAACATTAGGCAATCACCAAGCAAGTGCCCGCAGAGCCAGGGCCGTGCGCATCTGCCGGGAGAGGGACGCGCGCCCAGAGGCGCTGAGGCCCGATTCCCGACAGCAAGGGTGGAGGGAAGGGTGCTCTGTGGTGCAGGAGCTGGGGAGCAGAAAGGGGTCCGCAGCCTGGGGGAAGAGGACTGCAACCCCAGGCTGAGTAAGCAGTTACACGGCCGAACGAATGGGTCGAGCCAGGAGTACAGCATGACCCCCAGGCACGCGGGCTACCAAGGGGAGCTGCCAGGAAGAGAGCCAGGGAGCACGAGTTGCGGCTGGCTGCCGGAGGGCTGGACCCACCTGTCTCAGCGAAGCTGATGATTTCTGAGACGCGTTCCTGGCCGTCGGCGCCCGGGCTAGCGTGGCCGTCGAGGTGTGGGATCTCCACGCGGCCGTCCTCGCGCACCTTGCCAGCGTGCAGCTTGCGCAGGGCCGTCACCATGGCGGCTTTAGGCACCGCGTGCGTGATGTTGGGCCGGCCCCGCATCTGCAGGCGGCTCAAGATGTGCCTCTTCACAGCCTCTAGAAAGTCGCCGTCCACTCGGCCCAGCTCCTCTGGCCGCCGGAAACCACCGCACGACGTACAGGTGTCCTGTGAACCTCCCGGGGCTCCAGGTGGTGGGGGTGGTGGGGGTGCAGCGGGCGATGGTGGGGGCGTGGGTGAGCCCCAGGCCTCAGGCCCCAGCCAGCCGGCCGCCAGCAGCAGAAGGCAGGCGGCCCCCAGCACCCGACCAGGCAGCCCGTCCATGGTGCGCCGCTGGCTACGAGGGCGCCGGCCGCGAGGCGAGCAGAGCCGAGCGCACCGCCGGGCTCCGGGCTTCGGGCTCCGGGCGCGCCGCCCCGCCCCCGCCCGCGCCCGCGCCCGCCCGGGCCTCCGCCCGCCCGCCGGGAAGGCCGCCGCCGGCTCGCAGGGGGAGGGGGCCGGCCGGGCCGTGGGGGTTTCCACGCGTCAGAGAAGGGGCGCCGAGGGCCACCGGGGCCGGAGGGGCGCACTGGGAGAGGCAGAGGTCGGTGGGTCACTGCCGCACGGGCGTCTCGGGGCGCCTCGGCATCTGCAGCCTTCTCCCCATCCTCTCCGCGTCGGGGCTCCGCAGTCCCCGCTCGGGTGAACCGAAAGCAGCGGCAGCAGCGGCTCGGCCGCCCAGCAGGGAAGGTGGCGAAAGAGCTGGTCGATGCAACTTGGCCGAGACGGAAGCTAAGGCTCTGGAGTCCCGGGTGCGGAGCTGGGTGCGGAGCCGGGCGCGGTTTGGCGCGGCGCTGCGGCGGGCGCTGCGGCGGGGCCCCTCGCTCGCACCTGAGCGCCTCGCCCTCACTGCTTCGTGCCGGAGAAGGGCCACTGGCGGCGGCCACAAGCAGGTCGTCCTCGCTGGGGGCGGGCGGGCAGCGGCGCGGAGCGAGCGCGGTGCCGGGGAGCGCCGGGCGCGCGGGCCCTCTCCGGCGGCGCCGAGCCTACGGCCGCGGGCCCTGCAGTCCTGCCGGCGCGTCACACGGCAAAGTTGTCTCCTGGCTCCCGGGGCGCCGCATCCACGGGCAGGCGGCGGGCAGCGGGCGGGCTGGCCACTGCAAGCTTCTCCGGGGCCTCTGCTCCGCCCGCCTCCTCTTGCTGCCCTCCCTCCCTTCTCCTGCCTGCCTGCGCGGGCCGGCCGGGCGCGGGGCGCGGGGCGCGGAGAACCGGGCGAGGAAAACGAGGGGGACGCAGGGCCCTTCTCGTCCCTTTCTCTGCTGCCTGCTGCAGCGGCAGCGATGTCGGCTCGAGTGCCCAAAAGTCTCGCAGAGTCCCCGGGTGCGGGTTCCCTCGCTCGCGCTCTCACTGGCACAAGCTGCAGGGCCGAGAGAGAGCGAGCCGGTGGCGGCAGCGTCCCCGCGCCTGGCCGCGACACAGAGTGCAGAGCACGCCGAGGAGTTCTTCTCTTCTTTTACTCTCCCGGTTTATTCTCCCAGGGAGGAAAAAAAGCCGCACAGGCTCCGTATGTGCGCGCGCGTTGAGATAGATGTTGGCAGAAATAAAGGGTAGGGAGGGTGTCGTCCTGCCCGTGCGGGAGGAGACGGTCCGCGCCTCCCCGCTTTGACTTCCCGGGGGTGGGGGGCGGAGGAGGAGGCGGAATCTGTTCAGGTCTGGGCTGCCCACCCCCGCTTCCCTCCGCTCTTTTCCTTTCTGCCTTCGGGAGAAGGAGGGGCGAGCCGGCCCTCTCCCCTCCCCCCAGCAATGCCAGGCTACTTTTGCTGCCTCGAAACTTTCCCACCACGTGGGCGCCCCGGACCCTCGCTCAGCTGGGCAGCGGGCGGCACCGCCGGACTCCTGGTGCAGGATCTGGGCGCTCGCCTCCGCCCGCCACCCCCTCTCCGCCGCGGCGCAGGCCCTGCCCCTGTCCCTGCAGCCTCCTTCCTCAACAAGGAGAGGAGACTCCCGCCCCTGCGGCCGCCCCTGGCCCTCCTGGGGCGCTCCCCTGTGGGCTGGCCTGGCAAGCCGGGGATGGCGGCGTGGCCTCGGACTCCAGGAGCTGGCTCCGGCGGTGGATACCGCTCCCGGGCTGCAGCGCCGGCACTGAGCGCCCCTGGCCGCCGTCTCACTGGCCGAGGCGTGGGCCCTTCGGGCTGCGGGCGGGGGGGGGGGCGGGGGGTGGACAGCAGTCGCTGGAAGCCTGGCCAGCTGCTGCCTCTGCCAGGCCAGGAGGAACGCCTCGATTGTGCGGGGTCCCAGCCTCTCGGCCCAGAGGCTTCTGAACCGCAGGACTTAGTGGGCTGGCAGGGTCTCCAGCGCCATCCCCCCAGGCCCACCCCGTCTCCTCTCCTGCCTACTGGCAAACTTGAACCTCAAACCCTGGTTCTAGTCGGGGTTCAGCTGCTACCAGCTTTGTAGGAGTGACCTTGGATAGAGTCCTTGCCTCCTCTAGTCTTTACCTCCTCTTCTGTAAAGGAACGGCAATACCTATCTCACACAGCAGCCCAAACGAGGCAAATGGGCCAAGCTCTAAACAGAACCAGATTCCGTTCTGAATCAGCCAGACAAGAAACGCTGTCAGTGGAAACTTGACTCCCAGCCCCGTCCAGAACCTCAAGAGCAATCAGTTACTTCTGTACCTCCTCACGCCCCCACCAGGGTCTGGGGCAGCACGGCAGTGTTCACAGGGCCTTGACCCCTTCCCTGGAAACACTCGGGACTGCGAGGCAAGAAGCGGGATGGGGGTCTTCTGGCTTTCCTGGGATAGTTGGGCACCCGGGACGACCCGCCCCCCAGCCGCCCCCCACCGCCAACCTCTTGGGCCAGCCCTGCCGCTGAGGGACTCCACTGGGACCGCCGGCTGCAGAGCCCCGCAAGTCTGGAGCCCGAGCGCCCCCTCCCTCCCAATCGGAGGAACCGCCCTGAAGCCTGTGGGGCAAAACCAGTCAAAAGTAGAGGCCCAGGAGGATCCAGGAGACTGCAGCCTTTCTGCCTCCTTAGAACCTTTTCAAGAGCTGCTCTCCTCAGATTCCCACCCCTGCCCTGTCAGGGACCATTTGGTCCCTGATCAGAAAAGAGGTGCTTCTGCTCAGTGATTCTGACCCCACCTGGCCCACCTCCTGGGCTTTTTCTCACCAGGCACTTGCTACTCCGGCCCTCTGGCTCTGTCCATCATCACAGCCACCAAACACTTGGCAAAATCATCCTCAGTCTCTAAGAACCATCCCAGTCTCTCCTCCTTGGTAAAGCTCCTTGACCCTCTTGTGTCCATCAGCCCTGTATCTGGCTGTTATCGCCTCACTTGTCTGTCTCCTTTGTGGGTACCAGACCTTCTGGTCCCTGTCTGGTGCCAGACCTAACAGATGATCAGGGAGAGCTTATTGAAGCAATGATGGACTGACTGATTGAATGAATGAAGGAGAGAAGTCATTAAGTCAGTGAAGGATTTAACACCCCCTACTTCCCGGCACAAGCCCTAGCAATGGTGCTCCTAACCCTTCTATGTCCAGCCCCACCTGGGGGGTGGGAGGGAGTGTGGGTGAGGGCTCACTGCCTTCCAGAAGGTGCAGCACCCTGCTCATTGGGCCTGGCATCAGGGAGAGGCAAAAGCTACTGTGTCCTTGCTGGTGGGAGGAGGGTCCTCCACTTCCCTGGTGGAGGAGCTGTCAGCCCCGCTGCCAGTCATCTGCTGGGAGGAACTGGGTCAAGCGGTAGTCAGAAACCATCTGCTCGAGAAGCTGGGATTATCCCGCCCTCTGCTGATCCCCCCCAGCCCACAGGAGTCAAGGGTGTAAATTGAGTTCTTCTAGATCACCTTTGTGCTTTGAGAGGGGCTCCCCATCCTCTTCTGAGGGGCAAGGACCTGTTCCTTTAACTTCAAACCCTCATTTAGCATTGGGCTCATTCTCCTGGTGCTGGTGACCTCAGCCGTCAATCTCTAGCTAGGGATGCGACTGCACCTGTCAGTTTTGAATGCAATAATGAGCATGGGTGCTA
This sequence comes from Galagoides demidoff, assembly GCA_963574575.1. Lineage (NCBI taxonomy): Eukaryota > Metazoa > Chordata > Mammalia > Primates > Galagidae > Galagoides > Galagoides demidoff. Next base: position 4,388 of record CAUYQV010039542.1, on the reverse strand, counting down.
CAACCAACACCCTTCACACTGCCGCCCCACACAGGATGCTGGCTCCCTGCCTCCATCAGGGAACTCCAACCCAATGGCAGGAAGGAAACACTTTGGATTTAGATACACAGAAGATGGAGGGGGTGTCCTTCAGAAAGCTCAGAGCACTTTCTTTCCCACCAGTGTTTTGTTTTGTTTTTTGCATAACCCATCATTACTTGTCAACTTAGGGATGATGCAGACTGCCAAAAGTGATAAGGCAAACCACCATAAAAGTGAGCCTTAGGGCTCATTTGCAAAAAGAACTGAGAACCCAGGTGCAGTTCTTGGCCTTACAGCCCCTGCAGGGTAAGGGGGTAAGGAGACGACCTTCACATCAGTGGGCACAGTTTCCTGGCCTGGAGGAGGGTGTTTGGCAGATCTGTACTCAGGAACCTGGCATGTATTTTTCCACTGCTAGTCAAGAAGTCATTGATGTTCAGGTGCAGTGGTGGCTCATGCCTGTAATCCCAGCACTCTGAGAAGAGGAGGCAGGTGGATGGGTGGAGCTCAGGAGTTCAAGACCAGTCTGAGCAAGAGCAAGACCCCAACTCTACTAAAAATAGAAAAACTAGCAGGGTGTTGTGGCAGGCACCTGTAGTCCCAGCTACTTGGGCAGCTGAGGCAGGAGGATTGCTTGAACCCAAGAGTTTGAGGAGCTATCATGACACCACAGCATTCTACCCAGGCCAACAGAGTAAAACTCTGCCATTGGGCGGCACCTGTAGCTCAATGAGTAAGGTGCTGGCCCCATATATGGAGGGTGACCTGTTCAAACCCAGCCCCAGCCAAACTGCAACAAAAAAATAGCCAGGCATTGTGGCAGATTCCTATAGTCCCAGCTACTCAGGAGGCTGAGGCAAGAGAATCACCTAAGCCCAAGAGCTGGAGGTTGCTGTGAGCTGTGACACCACGGCACTCTACCAAGGGTTACAAAGTGAGACTCTGTCTCTAAAAAAAAAGACTCTGTGTCAAAAGAAAAAGTCACTGTTACCAAACATCACCATCATATGTCACACTTGTCCAGAATAACTCAATGTCTGCATGAAAGGAGCTGCATGCTGGGCCCAACACTGTGTTCTACCTAACCGGCACCCCTGCTTGGAAGAGATAGCCTAAGCCTGGAACCAAGTTCAAAGGTGCCTCCAAGAGTCAGACGATGATCAAGCTTACCTTTGTAAGCTAATCTGGAACCAGGCAGAATGCCCTAAGGCTACCTCATGCCTTTGAGGTCACAGAGTCAAGTCTTGGATAAGAAAGTGGGCATGGGAGGGTATTTTGGTAAGACAGCCCCAGATTTCTCACTAGGACAGGCAGCCGGACAGCTCCCACTTCAGAAGGGCCCAGGCAACTGTCTCCTTCCTAAAACTCTTCTGTGGCCTCAGCGAGGGTGCCTATCATCTCTGGCCTGGCACACACAGTGCCTGACTCAGTGAATGTTTATGGACTAAAAGGAGGGACATCACCTGAGACAGATGACGGACCTGAGGTGCCCGGCATGACTTGGCCAAAACCCCACAGGGAAGCAGCAGGCCTGGGACTGCAGCACAGACCTTAGGTTTCAGGGGCTGACACGGCAGGCCACCCTGTACTTTCAAACGTGTGTGCCCCTTTGAACACAGGCACATCACACCTTCTCAGGCTCCTATCCTAGTTTCTGAACAGGCTTTAACACAACATCATCTTGTAGGGCTTCTCTTCAACTGTGTTACTCTTGAGCTGACTTCTTCAGCTCCTACACCTTGGAAATCTGTTGTTCTTTTTGCAAGAACCAAACAAACTGTTGTGCCTGGGCACCATTCTAGAAAAGACTGAGGGACCCTGAAAGAGCTTGACTGGGAGAAGCCACCTTCACTTCACCCTAGCAAAGGCTGGGGGTGGGGGTACTGGAGGCTCTGCGAGAGTAGGAATTAACATGTTTGGAACACTCAGGAAATATTTCAACAGCAGGCCCCATGGGGATGGCTGTCCAAGTTGGTATATTTTCTAGAAAAAAAAAATAGAGGTGCTAAATACAGCAGTTGGTTAGTGGCCCACTTCAAATTGCTAATCACAAACTATTCCTAGCGCAGAATTTCTTCCCATTCATTCAATGAACATGCTGAACTACTGCTGGGAAGATAGCAATGCCTAAGTCATGCTCCCTGTCACCACAACTCTGGTCTACGTGAACAGGCATGACTTGGGGAGACGACTGGGACAAATCAGAGGGAGGGGACCCACCTCTGCAGAAGAAGTCTCCAGGGGAAGTAGGATTTGAACTGACCCATGCACCCATTTCCCAGGTGGGTGCCAGGTGAGTGTGAGGAAGAAAGATGGTCGAGGACAGGGGTCCATGTGATGAGACATGTGAAAGCAGGGTCCAAGGGAAGAACCAGGGCAAGTTCAGTGTAGCTGGGCCCAGGGAAGAGGCAGGGGACCTTGTCAGCCTACGGATGGATAATAAGGCCAAGAAGACATGCAGTCCCTTGCAGGGGTGTTTTAGGACATTAGCAGCATTGTGGTAGCTGAGAGATCCAGCCCATCAGGGAGGAGATGAGGGTTAGAAGCAAAGTGATAACAATAAGAACCAAATGAGAAGAAGAGGAAGGATTGGACTCCCCCCCCCCCCAATCAGGACACCAGCATGAGGCAGCTAATGGGAGGTGGGAAACAGAGCCATAGGGCTTCCTAGAGACAAGTCCCAGGTCCCCACGTGTGGCCCAGAACCCAATGAGTTGCTTATTTTGCAGCTAACTAAACAAAAGAGCCTTCCTAAGGTGTCTTTGCTCTGGGTCTCCAAACTCAGCTGTGTCCACTTTGGGAACACTTGGGTCAAAGTACCCAAGTCCCTGTAAATAGCATTCCTCAGTCCTCAGCTGTCCTTGGACTTCAAAGCTGACCTTTGAGATCTATTCCTTGGTGGATGAGAAGTGACCTGCCTATTCAGTAGCAAAGAAAAATGCACAGCCAACCCAAGATAGCATTTCTTAGATTCTAATGGATGGCAAGAGGCAGTGCAGAAACCAACAAAATGATACAGACCTGACCTCTTTGCTTTTGAAACAAAACCAGTAAGCTTGTTAGTTCATTTAAGTGTATGAAAGCTGAGGACCTCTGTTTCCAATAGCCATTACCCTCTCCAGCTGCACCTGTATACTCCATATTCACCTAACTCCCTTCCTGTGAAACAACTACAGTGAAGTAGCTCCAAGAGAGAACTATCAGAGTGCCAGGCTGCTTGCAGGTTCTCCCCTTCCTGATGTAAGACTCTAATTGAATTTTCTGCAGTCAGTAAATCGGTCTCTGTCTCACCATTGAAAAGAGCTCCACAGGGGAACTACTGTGATTATAGAAGGAGAGAAAACTTCAGCCATTACCAGCTTAATCTGCCCCCATGCCAGGCCTATTGATTGGCTAGTAAGCTGCATTAATTTCAAGTCTTCTCAACTTTCAGCCTTTTCCCTTTCTGGCTGGGCTTTGGGCTCCTGGCTCCAGCTTCAGCTCCAGGCAGGGACTGGTTTACACTGTTCTTCCTGACTTCTCTCTACCTTCCCCACCCCAGGGCCTCAGGCCCCAGGAGTCAGGTGCTAATCTGAAAAAGGAGTCATTTCTCACATACTTGGACCCAAATGCATTCAACTCTTTCAGTGCTTTCCCTTTCCCATACATTAGATTATGGGTTGAAATGCCGGAGGGAGGGGGGAATGAATGAAAAGAGAAGGATCAGATTCTTGCTTGATGGATAAATGTATTTATATCTAATTAAGAGACCCTGCTGTGAAGGAGGTAAAGTGTTTTAGTTCTGGCCTACTGAGGGACAAACGCCTATTGTGTACTTGCTGTCTAAGTGGGTCAAAGATTCCCAGAGTCAGTCTGCATTAGTGCTGCCAATGGACCCATGATAGAGCCCAAGGTACCAGGCAGCGTCCTCCAAGCTCCACCTGCCAGTAGGCCCTCTCTACCCAGAGATTATTCATGCAAACTGGTCTCAAGAGAGGGATCTGAGGATTTGCCCTTATATATTTTCCCAAGGAAAGAAAGAAGAAGAAGAAAAAGAAAGAAGTCAAGATAGATTAAAGAGAAAACAAGCATCTTTAGGATGAACAAATAAAAAACATTAAACTTTCATTTGACCTTAACCTTCCTTAGTACATCTGATCCTTCTCATACCCCCACAACTTCCTACTGATTCAGAAATAACACCACAGAGCAAGGAACCTAAAAGTTAAAAGAACCTGCCAATGCCTTGGTTTTCCTCAGGAATACAGGTATTGGAACGCTCAACTGACAGTGACTACTACTAGTCACAGGCATTATTATAAAATCCCTTTAAGACATTTTTTTTAAGGCTCGGCGCCTGTGGCTCAATCGGCTAAGGCGCCAGCCAC
>CAUYQV010039540.1:0-17330 GCA_963574575.1 Galagoides demidoff | reverse complement strand
CTTAATTGCTGCTGTTGCTGTTGGTTTGTTTTGTTTCAGGATCAAGGTGGGTGCTTTCATATAATATCTTATTTTTAATTCCTAGTCTGGCAATTCTTTCTTGAATTCTCTGCTTTGCATAATTATACCTACAATGGAACCAGCATCCTAAAGTCACCAACATGAATCCTCCTGCTCCAACATCACATGATCTTCTAATTCTGCTAGTTAACAAAAAATGTCCAAGGCCAGCCACAACAGCCCCTAATGAACCATATAATATCGAATCCCGTGCACAGGGAATGTTTTCAACATCTAAAATTCCTAGGAGCTTAAATGGCTTCTGCTTCCCAGGCTCGCCGGGCTCCGGAGCGGCAGCCATGAGGACTGGTTGGCACGCCCGCCCCAAGGAAGCTTTTTAAAGTATAGAAAGGATAAGGAAGGAAAATGGACTGTTTACAGTCACAAATATGTCCTTCCTTGATTCAATATTGAATACTTACTATGTATCAGGTATTGAGAAGAAATAATTCCATACCACTGAGGAGTTCATAGTCTGGTGCAATAATATATATATAAACAGACCAGCAAAGATAATGATAAACAAGCAGTAGAACTCAGGTTTTGATACTGGGCCAGAAAGTAGGGTTTATTTTTAAAGTGGTGTGCAGGAGCTTTCCTATTTCTCTTCTAATAGACAGACTTTACTACGTAGAGAATCTTTGTTTGTGTCACTTAAAAATACCTCTACACATTTTCAGTGCACACCCAATTTTTCTAGATCTATCACCAATGAGAACTGACAAATTAAAATCGAACAGAGTGATTTTGAAGCAGCCTGAGAAAAAACTCAGTTTGAAATAATTAATAAAATATCACAAGTGGTATTAAACAGTCACAAATCACTGGCGGGGGAGGGAGGCGGTATCAAAGACATGGGAAAATTGTCCCTGACTGCCCCCACCTTTGGCATATGACTGTTAAAATATATTCCCTCTTTCTGTATGTATATTCACAGACATACATGCACATACATATATATACACACCCAAATAAGGCAGAAGTTATAGCAAAATATGAGATTAAACCTGTCCTGATGAGATTTCTTTGATTTGGGGAAAGTTGGACATGGTGTAAGCATTAGTTTTTAGATAATCACGAGTCTTTAATCAAAATTCCATGCATGGGCTCAAACATGAGCACTATATTTTTATTGGTTTCTCAGATTCTACTTTTACTAAGTGTAGATTTTGGAACTTTAAGTATTAATAGAAATTTTTTCTTAGTTCTCAAAACAAAGCGTTTGTACCAAAGCCTTCTGAAGACTTTTTCTTTCTCGGAGTAATTTAAAAGTATTAAATCTCTCTTTAGGTTGCACAGGAGTATGAAAGAGTAATTATATTCCGCCTAGGACATCTGCTTCCTGGAAGAGCCAAAGGCCCTGGTAAGAAACACCTTTTTATCTTTTAACACACCACCTCCTGAATTGCCAGTTTCTTCAATCCATATATATTTGTGATCTAGACCTCATATTATGTGAGGTGACTTGATTTATGATATCTGCATTTTCCATTGTGTTACTTATAATACAGGTTATTAAGAAATTCTTCAGAGAGCATTACTCCCAGGTCACAGGTGGCCAAGAGAAAGAATGAGAGCCTAAATGCTAGGGCCAGGCTGGCTGGAATAGCAAGTCAGTTTAGGACCCTTGGCTGGGGACTGGTTTGAATACAATGTGTGTATGATCAGAGTCCTGTGATATTCAGAGAAAAGCTGAGCTACTTCAGAAACCAAGGAGTCAAGACCAAATCATGGAAGACAGGCAAAGTTCAGCATCTAAGTGACAACTTGGTCTTTCATTGGTGGGGTTTAAGAAACATAGACTGAGAACTTCTTGTGTTTCAGAGACTGTATTATCATAGATACAAATATGGAGGACTAAGGCATAGGCAGGAATAAGGCATCTCCAGGACCTTAAAATCTAGTGGAGTTGCTGTCCAGAAGTCTAAGCTGTTAATGGGGCACAGATAGTAGTATGGTTAGTCTGAAAAGTCTAGTAGTTGCACTTTGGAGATCCAAGCCAGTCAGTAAGGTATGATAAGGAGCAAAGTCTCACTGTGCATATATATTGGAGAAGGTTTAAGGTCCAAAGCCAGGCCTGTAGAACCCAGTAGATAAAAGAGACCAGACTAAGAAACATAAATCAAGAGTATGAATATTCGGAACCAATAGGTGTGTCCATACAACATGTCAAATCTATTAAGTATAGAATATAATTATCTTAACACAATAATTAAGTGAATGAGATGAAACCCTTTATTAACTAATTTGATCTAAGCATTTCAAATTGTATATAAAATTGGCACATTATACCCCATAAACACACTAATGTATACATGATCTATGTGTATATGACTTAATTTTTAAAAAAGTGGAACCAGACTCTGTAGTTCTGAGACATGGACAACTTGTTCTGGCCCTGGTTTATTGGAACCTTCTTGAGTGGGGCCAAGAAAGGCTAGTAGCTGGGCTGCTCCTTAGATCCTGGGCTCTGTAAGGCACTGCTTCTTCCAACAAAGCTTTGGCTCTTATAGGAGCCCACAGCAACCAATGGGCTCTCCTCAGCAACCAAATGTTCATTACACATTGTGGGGGTAAGGACTAACTAGCCAACCAGAAGGCAGGCATCATGATATTGCTATTCTGATTAATTCTGGAGTTCGCTTTTTTTGCCTAAGGGATGAGATCTTGCTCTATCACCCAGGCTATAGTGCAGTGGCCTGATCATAGCTTATTGTAGCCTCGAACTCCTGAGCTCAAGTGATCCTCCTGCTTCAGCGTCCTGAGTAGCTGGAACTTACAGGCACATACCACCATGGCCAACTAATTTTTTTTTATTTTTTATAGAGATGGAGTTCTCACTGTGTTGCCTAGGCTCGTCATAAAGTGAGGTTCACATTTTGGGAAATACCACACAGAAGTTGCTGGCTCTAAAGTACCTATCTATATATTAATGAATTTAAAAGCAATTTTAAAGAGGACCTAAAAGGTACTAGTTCAGACACTAATAATAGTATATAGGACACTCAAGAGAACTCCTAGAGAAGGGACAGATATACAACTAAGATCTGGAGGGCTCAACACCATGACTAAAGTGACCACACAGGACTGGGCACAGTGGCTCACACCTGTAATCCTTGCACTCTGGGAGGCTGAGCGGGGTGGATTGGTTGAACAAGAGTGAAATAGAAAAATTATGCTGGCACTGTGGCAGGTGCCTATAATTCCAGCTATTTGGGTGGCTGAGGCAAGAGGATCATTTGAGCCCAAGCATTTGAGGTTGCTGTGAGCTGTGACATCACCTCACTCTGCCCTGGGTGAAAGATTAAGACTTTATCTCAAAAACCAAAAATAAGTAAATAAAGTGACTGCACAGCTTGGTCTGTTGAGGATAATCTCTTTTACATTTCTAGATTAAGTTGTAATAGTACTCTTCTTTACCCTCAAACGTACCCCAGATTTAGCAACACATTATATGGTAATCTTAGCTATAAAAAAGACATTGTAAGAGTGGAGGTGGCATTGCCTAATGGTTTATGTGTAGTCGGAGGCTAAGAAAAGCAATGCGGTATACAACCTCACCCTAAAAAATGAACCCCAAACATCTCCATGCTAGCTATTCACCTGTCACTTCCCCACCCGCTTCTTCTAGGTCTTTTCTTTTTTTTGCCCTGCCTGGACACCTACCACAAGGTTGACCTTCGTCTCCAAACTTTGGAGATACCCTTTCATGAGGTAAGCCAATGGGTGGCTTTTGCTTTCTCTCTATATTTTCCATGGCCTATCTACCAACTCTGGCCCAGAGAAAAATGATTATTTACGCTCAAAAGTAGGAAAGAAAAGTAGAGATATGGACTACATCCAATTTTAAAACCTTTGTGCATCAAAGGACACAATCTACAGAGTGAAAAAGCAACCTATGGAATCTGAGAAAACAATATTTGCAAATCATTAATGGTTAACATCCAGGATATATGTAGAACTCATACATCTCAATGACTAAAAATCAGAGGACTTTGTGATGGTTACTCCTATCCGTCAACTTCGGTAGGCCATCATCATTTGACCTATATTGGGATGTTATTGTGAAGGTTTTTTAAAGACGAGATTAATATTTAAATCTATAGACCTTGAATAAAGGTCTATAATGTGGGTGGGCCTTATTCAATCAGTTCAAAGCCTCAAAAAGAAGATTGATTTCCCCTTGAGGAGGAGGGACTTCTGCCGGTAGACAACATCAACCCTTCCATAGCATCAGCCTGAAGATTCTGGACTTGCCAGCTGTCACAATAACATGAGCCAATTCCTTAAAATCAGTTTCTCTCTCTCTCTCCCATTCCACATATACATATATATGTATGTGTGTATATGTGTGCCGTATGTACACATATAAATATGCATGCATACATACATACATTCTATTCTGTTTGTCTGGAGAACCTTGACTCATACAGACTTAAAAAGGCATTTCTCCAAAGATGGCATACAAAGAAGATGAAGATACAAATGAACAATAAACATATAAAAGATGTTCAACATCACTAATTACTAGAAAATGCAGATCAAAATCACAGTAAGATACCTACCACTTCATACCCATTAAGATGGTTACTATAAAAAAAACAAGAAGTTTTGAAGAGGTTGTAGAGAAAGTGGATTCCTTGTGCACTATTGGTGGGAATGTAAAATCATGCAGCCACTATAGAAAACAGTTAAAAATAGCATTACAGTATGGCCAGCAATTCCATTTCTCTATATATCCCTAAAAGAATTGCAAAATCTCGGGGTGGCGCTTGCCTATGGCTTAAAGGAGTAGGGCGCCAGCCCCATATACCAGAGGTGGCGGGTTCAAACCCAGCCCAAAACTGCAAAAAAAAAAAAAAGAATGGAAAGATCTTGAAGAAATATTTGTATGCCTATGGTCATAATAGCTTTATTCACAATAGCCAAAAGACAGAAGCAACCCAAGTATCCACTGATGGTGGCTGAATAGATAAACAAAATGTGGTATATAGCCTATGATAAAATATTATTCAGCCTTAAAAACTAAGAATTCTGATATATTCTATAATATGGATGAACCATGAGGATATTATGTTAAGTGAAATAAGTCAACCATCACACAAAAAAAACAAATACTGTATAGTCCTACTTATATGAGGTACCTAAAGCTGTCAGATTCAGGGGGACAGAAATTAGATGGTGGTTTCCAAGGGATGGGGAACTATTGTTTAGTGGGATTCAGTTTTGCAAGATGAACAGAGTTCTGGAGATTGGTTACATAACAGTGTAAATGTGCTTAACACTACAGAAGTGTACACTTAAGATGATAAATTTTATCATTTTATCCAGAGTTTACCATTATAATATTTTTAAAAAGAAAAGTAGAGCTAATGTTCACATTTTTCTATCAGTTATTCAGATTTTTAAGTCTTTCCTAAATTATCTCCCCCTTTTAGTCTGAGGTTCTTTCTCATTCTTTCTTTTGGTAAATAGAAATGACAGTTTTTTAAAAAGGTTACTTTTAAATAATAAAATTAAACAAAAGGAAGAAATAAAACTTACCCCTTATCTACTTAGAGAGATATTTGTGCACAGATGTTCACAGTAGCATTATTCATGACAGCTAAAATGTGGAAGCAACACGTGATTATCAATAGATAAATGGATAAGCTAAATGCCATATCTACTACAATGCAATATTATTCAGCCCTAAGAAGGAAATTCTGACATATGTTGCAACCCAGATACTAAGTGAAATAAGCAGTCACAAAAAAGTAAATACTGTATGATTTCACATATATGAGGTATTTTAGTAATCAAAATCATAGAGACAGTAGAGTAGAATGGTGGTTGCCAGGGGCTGGGGGAAGAGAAAATGGGGAGTTACTATGTAATGCAGGGGTCCTCAAACTTTTTAAACAGGTGGCCAGTCCACTGTCCCTCAGACCGTTGGAGGGCCGGACTGCAGGCCCTGGGACAAGTTGGCTACTAAGCAGGACAGGCAGAGGCGGAAAAAACACCCAGCGGGCAGGATAAATGTCCTAGGCGGGTTGTAGTTTGAGGACACCTGATGTAATGGGTACAGAGTTTCTGTTTTACAAGATGGATGGTGGTGACAATGTCACAATATTATGAACGTATTTAATATCACTGAATTGTACACTTAAAATGGTTAAGTTTTGTTATATGTATTTTAACACAATTTATAACATGGAAAAAACCCATACCACTAATCCTGCTACCCACAGATAACTGTTGATATTTGGAGTATATCCTTTCAGACTTTTCTATGTATATGGTTATAGTTACAGACAGGTGCATGTGTGTATATACATACGTACATATATATGCAAATGTGTCATACCATATAAACTGTTTTAACATGCCTTTTTATATAATAATTATGAGCATCTTTTCATATATTAGCTATATTTCTACTTCTTTATTTTAAAGAGACATGCAGCATTTCATTGTATAACTATATCACAATTTATTCAACTAATTCCCTGTTAATGATGTTAAATTCTTTCCAATTTTATATCCGAACAAGCAATACTGTGAATAATATCCTTATAGCTAAATTCCTAAAATATATCCTTATGATAAATATCTGAAAATGAAAAAGTTGAGAATATGCTTCTTTTTAGGGCTTTTGATATGTATCACCAAATTGCCCCTAGTGTACACTCTAGTAACAATACATTAGAGTGCTTGTTGCCTAGAATATGCTTCTATTCTAGCAGATTTCTTCTGGCTCAACTTAGAAAGATCTGTTACAGAATCAACTGAATGTTTTCTTACAAGAAAATTATTCCTGGGCAGCGCCTACAGCTCAGTGGGTAGGGCACTGGCCACATACACCGAGGCTGATGGGTTTGAACCCGGCCCGGGCCAGTTAAAACAACGACAACTTCAACAACAACAAAAATAGTCAGGGATCAGCACCCGTAGCTCAGTGAGTAGTATGCCAGCCACATATACCAAGGCTGGAGGGTTCGAGCCCAGCAAAGGCCTACTAAACAACAACGGCAACTGCAACCAAAGAATAGCCGGGCATTGTGACTGGTGCCTGTAGTCCCAGTTACTTGGGAGGCTGAGGCAAAAGAATCGCTAGAGCCCAAGAGTTTGAGGTTGCTGTGAGCTGTGACGCCATGGCACTCTACCAAGAGCAACATAGTGAGACTCTCTCTCAAACAAAAGAAAGAAAAATAGCCAGACGTTGGGGTGGGCACCTGTAGTCCCAGCTACTTGGGAGGCTGAGGCAAGAGAATCACTTAAGCCCAAGAGTTTGAGGTTGCTGTGAGCTGTGACACCATGGCACTCTGCCTAGGATGACGGCTTGAGACTGTGTCTCAAAAAAAAAAAAGAAAAGAAAATTATTCCTATAAGAAAATACAAATTGATTTAAAGGATTCCTTTAATTTGTGAATTTATTAGTTTATTTAATAAAAATTCCATAATTTTTAAATTTGGGAGGCCAAGGTGGAAGGATGCTTGAGCCAAGGAGTTTGAGACTAGCCTGGGCAATAGCGAGACCCTGTCTCTACAAAACATAGAAAAATTATCCAGACATGGTGGTGCATGCCTATAATCCTAGCTTCTTAGGAGGCTGAGGCAGGCAGATCACTCGAGCTCAGGAGTTTGAAGGTATTATGAGCTATGATGACACCATTGTACTATAGACCAGGCAACGGAGTGAGACTGTGTCTCGAAAAAAAAAGAAAATTCCATAATGAAAAAAAAAAAACAACAACAACAACACGTGTATTTTGAATAAAGCACAAGTCAACTATTCTTCTTTTTTCCTTGCTATGATCTTACACTAAGAAAATTATCTTTGAATATCCTCTGTCCTCACTGGGAAAGGAGCCCAAGTATTAAGACTGTCATTCAAACTTTTTTCTGCCTAGGTTGTGACCAAAGACATGTTTATAATGGAGATAGATGCTGTTTGCTACTACCGAATGGAAAATGCCTCTCTCCTTCTAAGCAGCCTTGCTCAGGTGTCCAAAGCTGTTCAATTCCTTGTGCAAACCACCATGAAGCGTCTTCTAGCACATCGATCCCTCACTGAAATCCTTCTAGAGAGGAAGAGCATTGCCCAAGATGTAAAGGTACTTACATAAATTTAATATTGAATATGTTGAAATGTCTTTTATTCATCTGTGTTTTGGCCATTTATTAAATTTTCCATGTTCCAGGTAGTCACTGTTCAACATGCCATCCCTTAGGGAGTTACATCTAGTTTGGAGGTTGCCAAATTGACCCTTAGTCAAATATAGTCACTAGTATGGTGCTGGTTAGTCAATCATTGCCACAGTTTCTGCTCCTGGTTGTTGACAGGAGTGGTGGGGCAGGTGGGGATGGACAGGAGGTGTTGGTGGTATACAGAGCTAAGAAGGCATGGTTTGTGGGAATTTACATTCTAGCTGAGGAAACAAGCATAATGTGTGCAAAGTTAAATAACAAGTTCGAGTATGACTTTCATATAAAAGAGCTAAGATGTCCGAGACCCTTACATGATTAATAACCCAATCGATTGTTCACATTTAGTTGATTTGGAATTCAAGGAGGGGAGAAGAGCAAGAACTGCCTGCCAGGCACCTCATGGGCCCCACAGGCAGTAAGCCTAGCAATCTCATCCATGGCCAGAGTAGGTACCTTTAATTCTTACCAAGATAAGTTGGCAAAAGGTATTAAGAAGAGAGGTGAGAAGAAAGCAGGATTCCAGGCAGCTGACCAGTCAAGTGGCAGTCACCAGCATTAACGGAGCCTGTCTCTGAAGCTCTGGAAGCACCATGTGCAGAACTGGGCTAGAGGGCTGTGGATCATGTCTAGAGGGAAGGAGGACCTCTGTTATAGGGACCCTAAGAATCAAAGGCATTGATAATGATTCTGCTTTATGGGATGCCCCTTTTCACCCTCTCTTCCTTGTTCCCTCTCCTCTAAAGTCCAGATGCTTGGTGTTCAAGCTTGCCTTTGTTACCCTGAATTGTAAAATATATCCAGATGTTCCTCAACTTACAATGAGGCTACATCAGAAAAAGCCCATCATAAAGTAAAAAATATCCTAGTCAAAAATGCACTTAATGCCCTAATAAAGCCATCATAAAGTCAAACAATCATAATTTGAACCATCATTAGTATTTATGTTAAGTATTCCCAGATTATAAACTCCATAATGGCAAGAGCCATATTTTATCCAATTCTTTGTTCTCAGCATGGACTTGTTACACAGCAGACAGGTGAAGTTTTTTGGATGAATGAATAAATGCCAATAAATGTTGTAGTCTCACCTCTTGCCATTCTTCCCCCACTGGATCTGGGACCCTTACCTACTCAGCATTTTCTAGCACCCATCACTTTTACATATGCTTCCATGCCTCCTCTGGGCTATTTCCTCTACATGGAATGCTTCCCTTTTCCCCACTTGTAAAATCTTATTCATCCTTTAAGATACCCTCTCCCCTGTGATGTCTTTATTGACTTTCCTTACTCTTCCCAATCCCCCAAATTAGTCATTCTTCTAAGTGTTCTTGCTGCACTATTCTAGTTAGCCACTAAGAAATCATTGGAAAATAATAATGAGTGGCATTATGCAAGTTAAAGAACTCTTTGTGTGACACTGTAAAGTTAAACAAAACAAAGCAGGCAAATAATGTCATTTCAAAGGGAATGTTCTTTGTACAGAACAATGGCTATCAGTGCTTAGTTAGGCGTGCTGTACTCACACCTAGAGGCTGTCACTGATATCTCAACCCTTCCATCCACAGGTTGCCTTGGATTCAGTGACCTGTATCTGGGGAATCAAAGTGGAGAGAACAGAAATGTGGGTAGGAAATTAATGGGGAAAAATGGTATGATAAAGGGAAATATTTGGTTCCATTTAAAATTTTTCATGTGAAAAGTTATTATTTGCATTGAGTATTATAGCCACATTAGCATAAATTTGGAAAAAGAAAAAAATTATCTAATATTGCATAGCAATAATAGAACATAATAGTTGCATAATACAACTACTGTAACATTTGGGCAAACTACTCTCGTGGTTTTTTCTCTATTTTCTCTATGCACCTATAAAGATTTTTTAGATAAAATTCATGTAAAATTTACCACTTCAGCCATTTAAACATTTTGTTATATTTACAAAGAAGCGCAACTAAAACTACTTAATTTCAGGACATTTTTATAACCCCTGACAGGAAGCCTGTACTAAGTGGGAATCCCCAGGCACCAGTCAGCCCTTAGCCCCTGGAAACCACTATTTAGTTTCTGTCTCAATGGATTTCCCTATTCTGGGCATTTCACACAGAATTATACACTATTGTGGCCTTTTGTGTCTGCCTTCTTTTCACTTAGCATGATGTTTTCAAAGTCCATCTATAGCATAGCATGAATCCATACTTCATTACTTCTTATGGTTGAATAATATTCCACTGGATGGTACACGATGTTTTGTTTATTCATCAGTTGGAGGACGTTTGGGTTGTTTCCACTTTTGGGCTGTTGTGACTATTATGAGTAATGCTACAATGAACATTCATTTATAAATTTTTGTGTGTGAATACTTTTTTAATTCTCTTGGGTACATACCTAGGCGTAAAATTACTGGGTCATATGGTAAATATATTTAACTTTTTGAGGAACTACGAAATATTTTTTCATATACACATTTTTCACAGTTATTGTCAGGGTAAAAAGACAATCTCTCATGCAGTGCATTAAGTATTGTTCTTTAGTCAGTTCTCCCCTTTTCAAAATCAAGTCTTCTCTTTTATAAACTTAGATGAATTCCTCTTATCTTTGTTATTGATAGTATGGCTCTTTAAGGCTGTTTTTCATTGTTTCAAATGAATAGTTGGGGTTTAGATTAAACCCTGTGGGAAAAATGAGCACAACTCACAAAATTTGCTGTGCTTGTAAAGAGAGAACCATAGCTCTACTGTAGCATCAGTAATAATACAAACTTGCATTTGAGGCATCAACATTTGAGATGCTCTTCTCTGCCTACCATCTACCTCTAAGGTCTAGAGATAGCACACTTTATTAACTCAGAATTGGCTACTCATCATGAGACAGTAGCAGAGCGAGTTGCAAGTCTGTATGAAAGCCCTGGCTCTAATGTCACTGTGCCACACCCACATGCCCATGTTCTCTCTTTTTCAGTAAGGATGTGAGGCTGCCGGCTGGGCTGCAACACTCACTGGCTGTGGAAGCCGAAGCACAAAGACAGGCCAAAGTGCGGGTGAGCCAGCTCTGAGCACTCTTACCTTCCCCCCGGAGGCCGCTCTTTGAGGAGCACCAGAGAATCCAAAAGAAGGCCTGCTCATGGAGAATATTTTCTCTTCGCTTTTTTACCTTCTATTCAGCCAGGCACAGGGCAGAATCTGGCTTGTGCCCTTACTACTCTATTAAAATTGCTCTCTTAAAGTGAATCAATAACCCCTGAACTGACTACACTGCTGATAACAGTGGCCACCTCCTTTTTAAGTCCTGTCTTCATTGTCTCTCCCTAAAGGCATCTCTTCCCCAAACAGCAGTTTTTTTTCTAGTGCCAGCATCTTTCCCTGAATAATCATCTGAGTCACCTATCATCTCTAGATTCATAACTTCTAGGTTAGCCCAGAACTAGATCTCTAGCTCAGTGAAAGGTTCAGAGGGACAGCCATGATCTGGGCCTAATCCCCTCCATGCCAGAGACAAGGCTGTGCTATTCAGAGCACCTACTCAGACATGCCAGCAAGAAGAAGGACCTGGCTGCCAGCAGCTTCTCATGATTGAGGAGTTGGTAGGTGGGTTATTGGGAAGAGGAAAATGAGAAATGAAGGGAGGCAGACTTCTCTCAAAGAACAGGTGAGGAAGAAACACTAATCATATGAAAGGATCAATAACTTTGGGGCATTGAGGGGAGAGGCAGAAGAGGGGAGGGAGAAAAGTAGTCCCCTAGGAAGATTTGCTTTTAGATCTCTGAGCCAAGTCCTCTTTGCCCACTTTTGGGTGGCATTTTGGTGATAAGTCTGGCACATTCTCTTCTGAAGTGCTTACCCATTCATTTTACCCAAGGTGGGAGTCACCCTTTGTGAATTCCATGCTTTTACCTGGAATGCTGCTCAATTTTTTCTGTGTATTGGCAAAATCCTACTAATCCTCCAAAGGCCCACCAGGCATTATTAGTAAGTCCCCTAACACTTGATTTATGGCCCTTAACAACTTCTATCTTAAGTTATGATTAGTGGTTTAATCTGTCTCTCTAGCTCAACGTCCTTCAGAAAAAGGCTGAACTTGTTCCGTGCTCAGCTGTGCCTGCCACATAGTAGATGCTCAAAGCTTATTTGTTGAATCACACTGAATAGTAATTAAAACATTCATGGAATGAAGAACACTTTGCTTTTCTCCACATCTGTTTTCTAGATGATTGCTGCAGAAGGGGAAAAGGCTGCCTCCGAGTCCCTGAGAATGGCAGCTGAGATTCTATCAGGCACCCCAGCTGCTGTTCAGCTTCGATACCTCCACACCCTACAGTCTTTGTCCACAGAGAAACCTTCCACTGTGGTTTTACCTCTGCCGTTTGACCTGCTAAATTTCCTATCTTCTCCTAGCAATAGATCTCAAGGAAGCCTCTCCTTCCCAAATCCTCCCAAACCTGTTGAGCCACTAAATCCTAGAAAGAAAGACTCTCCCATGTTATAGGGGGGAAGTGGGGCAAAGCATAATGTAACTGTAAGGGGCCTGCCTATATAGCCCATCCCTGAGCAAGGTTCTCTATCCTCACTTCTGCCCTTCCTTCGATTGCTACGTGGCCATGTGGAATACCCGTGGAATGCATGAAGTCACAATGCAGTAACATATAGGAGAAGACAGTCAGTGGATGTGATGATCCAGAAGGCATATAAGAAGTTTAGGTGGATGACCTAATCAGACCAATTGTGGAAAAGAGTTTTAGTTAACATTTTACTTTAGAAAGGATTTTGAGTCTAGATATGGCTAAATCTTGACTTCTGAAGAATTTAGTTCAAATGGCTGCCTCTTTACTATATGTCTGCTGGTCCCTTAGGCAAGTTCTTTGCAGCTCACACAGCCATTCCTACAAGCACCTTCCCTTGTGTTTATCAACCCTGTCCTTAAGAAATAGTCTTCTCGGCTATGTTAAGCAGTTTGATGAAAATATTTCAAATTGTATATAAAACCAGCACATTGTACCCCATGATTGCATTAGTGTACACAGCTATGATTTAATAAAGAAAAGAAATAGCCTTCTTGGTGGTGACCGTAGCTCAGTGGGTAGGGCACCAGCCACATACAACAAGGCTGGCAGGTTTGAACTTTGCCTGGGCCAGCTAAAACAGCAATGACAACAACAGCAGCAAAAATAGCCAGGCATTGTGGCAGGTGCCTGTAGTCCCAGCTACTTGGGAGGCTGAGGCAGCTGTAAGCTGTGAGGCCATGGCATTCTACCGAGGGCGACAGCTTCAGACTCTGTCTCAAAAAAAAAGGAAATAGCTTTCTCTGCAATAATACTACCAATTCTTCAAAGGTACACTCTAGTACAGGCATCCTCAAACTATGGCCCACGGGCCACATGCAGCCCACCAAGGACATTTATCTGGCCCATCAGGTGTTTTTGCTGCCACTACCTGTCCTGCTTAGCAGCCAACTCGTCCTGGGGCCTGCAGTCCAGCCCTCCAATGGTTTGAGGGACAGTGAACTGGCCCCCTGTTTAAAAAGTTTGAGGACCCCTGCCCTAGTCATTTGTTCCCTACCATACTCATTCCTTTTGTTCTACCTGCATTCTTACACCTAACTCTGATAGTTACAAAATAGTGACACTTAAATGTTCTTGAATTATGGGGGGCAAAAAGAGAGGTATTCAGGTTGGATATAAAATTCATACCTAATTAAAGAATTTAAAAAGAATTCTTTTTATGAAGACTCCTTTTTTAAAATAAATAAAATGACAAAGACATTTATCTAATACTTGTTGCTTTTAAAATCTTAGGAATAATTACTATGAATATGGGGCTAAGAGTAATGTATTTTCAGTATAGAACTTACCAGCTTGCTTATTTCTTCAAACAGTAATAACACTATGTAATAATCTATACGTTCCCTAATGTATTCTTTTTCTTGTACGGACATTTCTTAATATAAGTGCATTCCTATGAGACTTTCTATTCATTAATTTGCCTTATACAATTAGAAATGCATATCTATGGAAAAAATAAGCCAAGTAAATAAAAAAGAGTATCTATTTGTAGAAAATTATAAACATAAAAATCATAAAACATCTCTAATATTACTAGAATATTAGTAAAATGCAACTTGTTTTTAAGTGTGTGTTTTGATTATACCATGGATTATTTAATTCAATGTGTTAAATCCTACTACCAAATTTGTAAATGACAAATATAATTTCAAAATAAGGTACAAAATGATAAAATGAATGACTTTTCATGGTATATAAATCCTAATACCAAAGGATTTATGGTATTAAAGCTACCCCTAGAAATGGTCTTAATTACATTTTCTTTCATAAAACAGAAGAGCCTCTGAAACTTCATTTATAGCATTGTGTGAATGAAATTATTTTTATGGGAACTAGGGAGGTTGGCTATAAAATGCTACTTGTAATGGGGATTTCCATGTTGCTGTCTCATAGAGGGATGGCTTAGTGCCTCACTAGTTCTCTCCCCATCAAACTGCTCTGCCTCTAACTCTTATGTTATCTGATGTTATTATTTTATATTTGAGATGTGTTCCTGCTATCTACAGTGGAACTAAAAATTTTTGCATAAAAATACCCATAAAGGATTTTTATTTATGAATGTCAGCCCATAAAACGCTGCTGAACATTATTATTATTATTTTAAGAGATAGAGTTTCATGTTGTCGCCCTCAGTAGAGTACTGTGGAATCACAGCTCACAGCAACCTCCAGCTATTGGGTTTAGGCAATTCTCTTGCCTCAGCCTCCCGATTAGCTGGGACTATAGGCACCAGCCACAATGCCTGGCTATTTTTTTTGTTGCAGTTTGGCTGGGGCTGGGTTCAAACCTGCCATACTCGGTATATGGGGCTGGTGTCCTACCCGCTGAGCCACAGGTGCCGCCCAAGAAAGTTGTATTTAGTCTTTACTTTTTTTTTTTCCTTGTAGTTTTTGGCCAGGGCCGGGTTTGAACCCACCACCTCTGGTATATGTGGCTGGCGCCCTACTCCTTTGAGCCACAGGCACCGCCCTTTTTTTTTTTTTTTTTGCAGTTTTTGGCCAGGGCCAGGTTTGAACCCACCACCTTCAGTATATGAGGCCAGCACCCTACTCCTTGAGCCACAGGTGCCACCTTACACTTTTTTTATTATTGTTGCAGTTTTGGCTGGGGCCAGGTTCTAACCTGCCACCCTCGGTATATAGGACCAGTGCCCTACTCCTTGAGCCACAGGTGCCACCCCCTGCTGAACATTATTTCAGTTGGAAAATGTAGCTAAGCTCCTGGCAATATAGAAAATTTGGAGCATTTTGTCTGTTGAAGACCGACATTTTTTTTTTTTTTTTTTTTTTTGGAGATAGAGTCTCACTATGTCACTCTGGGTAGACTACCGTAGCATCACAGCTCACAGCAATCTCAAACTCTTGGGCTTAAGCCATTCTCTTGCCTCAGCCTCCCAAGTAGCTGGGACTACAGGTGCCCGCCACAATACCTAGTTATGCTGTACTTGTCATTGTCCGGTAGGCCCAGGTTGGGTTCAAACCCACTAGCTCCAGTGTATGTGGCTGGCACCCTACCTGCTGTGCTACAGGCATCAAGCCTTTTCTTTTTCTTTTTTTTTTTTTTTTTGAGACAGTCTCAAGCTGTCGCCCTGAGTAGAGTAGCATGGCGTCACAGTTCACAGCAACCTCAAACTCTTGGGTTTAAGTGATTCTCTTCCCTCTCAAATAGCTAGGACTACAGGTGCCCACCACAACACCTGGCTGTTTTTTTTGTTGCAGTTGTGGTTGTTTAGCAGGCTGGGGCCAGTTTTGGACCTGCCAGTCTCGGTGTATGTGGCTGGCGCCCTACCCACTGAGCTATGGGTGCCATCCAGACTATTTTCTATTATGTTTAAGCAATAAGGCTCAAAGAAAGTATGCTTTACCTATCCTATTATCTCTTAGTTAACATTCCCTCTCTCTGCCCTCTCTCTCTCCTTCCCTCTAAAAACAAACAAAACAAAACAAAACAAAAACTCACTACCAATATCTTGTGAAATGATACCATCTTAGGGTCATCTCTGCCATATGTCTGTCTCTAGGCTATCTCCTTACCTCTATCTACAGTGGGGAAAACCACACATTCTAGTCTGGCTCTGAACTTTTCTTAGCCAAAAAAACTTGTTATGTCCTGGGACTTTAGTCAAGCAATGCACCTTCCAAAGTTTATGCAGGACTATCAGATAATTTAAAAACCTATCTTTTCATAAAACCATGCCAAATTCATTTATTGATGCAACAATCTACCTATAAAGTTACTATATATTAAGATAATTTTCAATTTTGTTTCAAAAGGCTGTTTCATCCAGTTCTGAAAAATATTTCCATTATTGTATTAAAAGTCTTCTCAGTCCCTTTTCCTAAGGACCATACTTGGTTATAGGGGTGTGGGAGTGCTGAAACCATAGACTGAGTGGCCTCTGGCGGAGTCAATAGGAGATTGTGAAACTAAAGGAGCAGGTAAAACTCTAACCTATAGGCTCGGTGCCTGTGGCTCAATCGGCTAAGGCGCCAGCCATGTATACCTAAGGTGGCAGGTTCGAATCCCCAGCCCGGGCCCGCCAAACAACAATGATGGCTGCAACCAAAAAATGGCTGGGCGTTGTGGCGGGTGCCTGTGGTCCCAGCTACTTGGGAGGCGGAGGCAGGAGACTCTCTTGAGCTTAGGAGTTGGAGGTTGCTATGAGCTGTGATACCATGGCACTCTACCCAGAGGTATAGCTTGAGGCACCATCTCAAAAAAAAAAAAAAAAAAAAAAAAAAAACCTCTAACCTATGTAGACGTGTAGACGTGGTGAAATACAAAATATGGAACCCAAAGGGCTGTCACGTACAGTAAAGCCAAAAAGCAATCTGCCAGACCCAAGAGTATGGTGTCTGAAAGAGGAAAGCAAACACTGAAGAAGTATTACCTATATATCTGTCTAACAAGGGTACAAGTGAACTTTTCTAGAACTAGAATATAAATGTGTTGATACAATGATTAACCAAATGATATGAAAGTTATGTTAACCAGCTTGATGAAGGTGTTTCAAATTGTATATGAA
>CAUYQV010039538.1:0-12618 GCA_963574575.1 Galagoides demidoff | reverse complement strand
GCTGGGACCACAGGCGCCGGCCACAACGCCCGGCCATTTTTTGGTTGCAGCCATCATTGTTGTTTGGCGGGCCCGGGCTGGGGATTCGAACCCGCCACCTTAGGTGTACGTGGCTGGCGCCTTAGCTGATTGAGCCACAGGTGCCAAGCCGAAACAAAATATTTTAAAAACCACTGGGTGAAGGGAACTCTAAGCTTTCATCAAACTCAAATCTGTGAGCTTCCATCTCAGATATGTTTTGTAACCAACTGTTGATGCTGCGTATAGCTTCTGGACTTCAAGTGGTACTTAGAAGCACCCAGCCACGGGGAGAACTGGACCCTCGGAGTTCTGCTACTGCCAGTGAGGAAAACCTCTATTTTGCTTCCTGAAAAATGTTCCAATGTTTTGAAAACTTGTAAAATGTTCATAGAATTTATAACAAATGAGTAGATGGAGGGGCAGCCAGACTGGTCACCATCTCCCTCTCTTTGAATAATTACATGGTAGGCGGTGCCTGTGGCTCAAAGGAGTAAGGTGCCAGATGCCAGAGATTGCAGGTTCAAACCCAGCCCTGGCCAAAAAAAAAAAAAAGATGAATAATTACATGGTAATAGAGGTAATGAGATCTAAAACATTTCTGGAACATTTACATTTTCAATTCCCCACTAATCCATGAGTCAGACACTATTCTTATCCCCATTTTTCACAGGGTAAGACTGAGGCACAGTGAGGTTAAGAGACTGTTGTCAGTTACATGGCACATTTAGGATTTAAACCAAGTTTTGCTGGCTCCATAGCCAGTTCGGGGACAGAGTGTGAAAATTAGAATTTCTGCACCATTTTGGAGACTGAGGACCAGCTCTAGTCCGGTTTTGGCCAACTGGAGCAGGCAGTGACTTCCTTATCTGGTAGGCTCAGCTTTGAGAAAACAAGAAATAGATTTGAAAACTGGACAAGTGAGTTCAATCCCCTCCAGCAGGAGACCTGAGGCAAGTGGAATTTGCTCCCTGCAGTGGACAGCTTCTAGAATGTCAGACACTATAAACTCAAACCTAGAGAGTGCCTTGCTTCCAAGTCTCTACTGACACGGGCCTTTTATTTTATTTACTTATTATTATTATTTTTTTTTTGCAGTTTTTGGCCAGGGCCAGGTTTGAACCCACCACCTCCGGTATATGGAGCCAGAGCCCTATTCCTTTGAGCCACAGGTGCCGCCTGACATTTATTTTTATTTTTTGAAACAGAGTCTCACTATGTCACCCTCAGTAGAGTGCTGTGGTGTCACAGCTCACAGCAATCTCAAACTCTTGGGTTTAAGCAATTCTCTTACCTCAGCCTCCCAAGTAGCTGGGACTACAGGCACCTGCCACAACGCCTGGCTATTTTTTGGTTGTAGTTGTCATTTGGTGTTTGGCAGGCCCAGGCTGGATTCAAACCAGCCAGCTCCGGTGTATGTGGCTGGCACCCTAGCTGCTGAGCTATAGGTGCCAGGCCAACATGGGCCTTTTAAAAGGAACATGATCAGGCTGGGTGTGGTGGCTCATACCTGGAATCCTAGTACTCTGGGTGGCTAAGCCAGGCAGATCCCTTGAGGTCAGGAGTTCGAGACCAGCCTGAGCAAGAGTGAGTGAGACCCCCCTCCATCTCTACTAAAAATAGAAAAACTAGCCAGGCATTGTGGCGAGTACCTGTAGTCCAGTTGTTCTCAACCTTCCTAATGCTGCAGCCCTTTAATTGGTTGGGAACTGCTCAACCAGCAGGTTGAGAACTGCTGCTGTGGTCCCAGCTACTTGGGAGGCTGAGGCAGGAGGATCACTTGAGCCCAGGATTTGAGCTTGTTATAAGCTAGGCTGATGATGTACTCTTCCCTCAGAGTCCCACAAGAGTGAGACTCTGCCTCTATCAGTGAATAAAGGAACATGATGGTGAGAATGTCTGACTGGACAGCCTGGTCCACAGTTCAGCCCACCCCAGGTTGAACTCCTGGCCTTGCCTGGGCCCATCCTTCCTCTTGTCTAGTGGCAGCTCCAGCCTTCCAGCTGCGGGGGCCCCACAGCTCACAGCCACTGGCTCCTCTCTGCCTCCTACAGCCAATCCAACAGCAGATCTGTTGTCTGCCTTCAAAGTGTGTCCAAGAGAGACCCCTTGTCACTACCCCCACCTTTACCCCCCAGCCTCCTGCCACCAACATGATCCTTTTAGAATGTAAGCTAAACATGGTCTGACTGGGGCCTCCCAGGGGCTTACGCCTCACTCAGCACTAGTACTCTGGGTGGCTAAGCCAGGCAGATCCCTCAAGCCAAAATCTTCAAGATGACCTATGTGACATCAGCTGCCTTCCTGACCTCCTTCCCCCTCCCTCCCTCTGCCCCAGGCACAGGCATACATGCTCTGCCTCAGGCCTTCTTCTTAACTATACCCTTGCCTGGAGTTTCTCATGTAAAAAAGCTTCTTCTGGGTGGCTTTCCCCCACTCTGGTGTCCCCTGCATCTAGAATGCAGCCTCACTCATAGGGGGCTCACAAGGGCCCTGCTGTGTACATGGTGTCAGCCACACTGGAGACCCCCACCATTCCTTGGGCTCTTGAAGCCACTGCTGGGATTTCTGGGGAGCTGGAGCATCTAAGTCACCCTCTTCCCCCCTCAGAGCAGCCCCTGCCAATGACCAGAAAGCCCAGACCCCTTGCTTTTCATGTCAGGGTCTGCTTCTGGGGAACCCCTCCTGAGCCAGGAGCCTTCCCCTCCCCCTCCCCAAAGAGCTGGTCCAGCTTGGGCATCTTGCACTAGGAGGAACTGAGGCCTCTGGACACACTGTTGCCTGCTCTGCTTCATCAGGTGCTACCACCTGTACCCTCCTCACCAATGCCCAGGCCAAGGCCCTGCCCTGGCTTGTCCCATATGCTGCAAGCTTTCCCTGTGCCAGGAAAGCAGCACAAACAAGAGAGAGTTCCATTGCCCTCAGGCCACACCCTCCTCCACTCAAGGCCACTGCAGTCATGAACTTGACGTGTCCTCCTGGTCCCTATTCTTCTGTCCGAGAATATGGCACTGCTGTATGAGGTCTTAAAATTCACACTAATGCCGTTCTGAAAGTCTGCTTTGATCATGTCTGGGGGACAAATGTCGATAGAAATAAGTCCAGTTCATTTGCTGTGACTGCTGGGTGGCACCCCACGTGATGAGTGGACTCACGGGCTGTGTGCCCTGACTCTGCTGTGGGGCTGTTTCCAGTTTCTCACAGCTCCAGCTACTCGGGAGCCCTCACCCGCCTGGAGACCTGTGTTCCCTTTTGGGGTCTTGCCTCAGCGTGTAATCCTCACAACAGGAAGTCCCCTAACATTGGAGCGGTTCATCACTACAGCCCCTGGCTGCGTTGGGCACCTGGGAGGTGCTTGGCCTCTTCTGATTGATGGATGGATATAGGAAAACAGTGGGGCTGTGCACTAGGCCTTGATGTCTTAGTGCCAGGGACGAACCAGGATGGCCTGGAAAAGTCCGGGCACCTGGTGCTCACAGGGCAGAAGAGCCAAGTGTGAGGAGCCAGACCAGACCCACTGTTAGCTCAAGTCAGTTGTGACCAGAACACGGCTGCCAGGAAGAGGTCACCTCTAGCCTTCTAACCCTACATCAGTGGCTCAAAGAGCGACTCTGCTTCTGCTAACAACTCTGGGCCAGATACTTTGCATGGAATTTGCATCATCACCCCCTGGACAGGCACTAGCCCTATTCTAGAAGACACTGAGGGCACATGGCAGTAAGAGGCAGAGCAGGACTCACCCAAGTACCCAGGCCCACTGCTTCAGACAAATGTATGCCCATGGCACACCTATCAGTGCTCTCCTCTGCTGTGGCCTCAACTGGGCCAGAGCCGGGCACAGGGCAGGCCTGGCCCAGCTGATACCTAAGTGCTATGCTTCCTCCTGCCACAACAGAACAGGGCAGCTCAGCCCAGGCTCCACCTGGGGATTCAAAGGAGGAATTTTTCCAGGGATGGCAAGCCAGGCCCTGGTACAGCCAGGAAATAGAGGTACAGCCCAGCTACAGAGTTCACCAAACTTTAATGCCACCTCTAATGCCTCGGCTCCAGGAAGGGCAGCTGGAGGCTATGGTGGGTCATGGGTGCTGCAGAACCTCCTGCCTCCAGCCCCAGGCACCAAGTGACCAGTCAGTAAGAAGCACAGGGACCTCACTCCCATGCTGAACTGCTCTTGGGGCTGAGCATAACCTGAAGCTCTCACGCTCCAGAGGAAGGACTCAACAAACTGTGGGGACCTGAGTGGGCAACACGGGCCCTCAGAGGCCTGAGTCTGACTCAGGCTGAGGCCTCCATGCTGCAGCTATAGGGCAGAAGGACAAAAGACCGTGGTCCCAACCTGGGGACCAAGGAGTGTCTTGAAGTGAGGGGAGGTCTCAGGGAGTTTGGGACAGGAGTGTGCACAGGGCTGGGGGCACCCAGGGGTTCCTGGGCTCTCAGGGCACTTGATTCAGGCAGCCCCTAAGATGGGGACTGGGAAGACACACTCCACCTAAGGTCCCAGAAAGGGAGGCCAGGGGCATCCCTGGAATGACCTCCCAGGTCCAAGGAAGGTGATGGTGCCAGGTGGGGCCAGGCGTGATGGGGCTGACTTCAATACCCGGGGGTGGCTTGACCCCTGCCGTCTGGGATGGCAAAGGGGTCCGCAGGTGCCTCTGTAGAGTCAATTGTCTGGTAGGCACTACGATCCTGAGAAGGTCCGAGGAAACCTAGAGGGTAGGGGACACAGAGGGAAGCAAAAAGGAAGGGTGAGAGCTCAGGTACAGCTAATGAGTCCAGACTGAGATTCACCCTGGCAGCCAGAGCTGGGAGTCCTGACACCACAGAGGGTGAGCCTGCAGGCAGTCCCAGGCACTGGCCTTTAGTATGTATCTTCCGTTCAATCCTCTTGTATCCCTATGGAGCAGGTATTTTTATAGTTCCCACTTTACAGATGAGAAAACTGAGGGTCAAAGAGATTATCTGACTCGCCCAAGATCATGCAGCTCTAAGCTGATGATGCTGGGGCTGAAACCCAGGCCCTAAGCCAGTGTCCCTGCCTCACCAAGCAGGCCACGCTCAGGACTGCACCCAGCCCTGGCACCAGCTTCTCTCCCAGGCACGAGGACCTTCCCCACTACACATATCTGTCCTGGGATCCTGAACAAGTCCCAAGGGCTACAGGCCTCAGTTTCCTCATCTGTCCAATGGGAGGAAATTCCTAGCTCCCATCATGGGGGGGGGGCAGGTCTGAGAAGTGCTGAGGTCAGCTAGGGCATCCCCAGACCACTCCTGCCCTCGCCCTGGCTGCTTCCTTGGGTCAGTCACAGGCCACTCCCAATCCTTCCCCACTTGTGTCAAAAAGAGACAGAAAGTAAAATAGGTCAGAAAGCAGGAAAATGGCTAGGCCACCACAAGAATGGGGTATAGGAATGCAGAGAGGGCGTGGGAGAGGGCAGGTAGGGGGCTGGGCGAAGGGGGCAGGGGCCAGTCAGTGGGGAAAATGAGGATCCCGTACACACCGATACTGGCTCTCCCTTGGCCACCCAGTGCTGTCTCTGCCACAGGAGAGGCATGACCCCACGTGGCAAAACAATGGGGCCCCAGCAACAGGGCCAGGTGGGAACAGAGAGGAGGAGCTGCTCTGGTAGGTGCCTGTAGGGCTCATGCTGCTTCTGGGAACTGAATGCCCCCCACACCTCGAGCTGCGCCCCTGCTCCCGGCTGAGAGGAGGCCCTGGCCAAGGCCTGACTGCAGGGAAAGGTCATAGCACAGCAGACCAGCCAGGGGATACAGGGCTCTTGCAGCAGAGATCAGGTGCTTACACCCTTTCTAGCCTGAGTGGAGCGACATGTCATACTCCTCCGTGCATCTGCAGCCCTGGTCCCACATGGCAAGGCCAATGGGTGAGGGAGAGAATAGAGAGGTCAGAGCAGCCTGGAGGTGGTGGCCTCACCAATGTGGATCAGGAGCTCACCCCCACGCTCTCGGTACATGTGGTAGACGAGGTAGCAGGAGAAGGGCTTGAGCAGCAGGCTGAGGATGGCCATGCCGGCTCCAAAGTGTCCCACGCCTGTGAGGGTGGCCAGTCCGTAGAAGATACTGATGTGCACGATGTCCAGGAAGATGGTGGCCAGCAAGCCACCCAGAAACTGCAAGACATGTCACAAGGTGGCACCCTGAATCCCCTGTCACATATACCAGACTAGAAGGGATTTCATGCTCTGCTATGTCCTTAGGGTTTGCTGGAAAATAGACCAAAAAACAGGTAGGACCGGCTGTGAGGCTGGAGTTTGCAGGCTGGGGGCAGGGACACTGGGGCCCAGGTCTGGATCCAGGCTTCACCCACCCATCTCCGTCATCTCTGAGGCCATCAGGACACAGAATTTGCCTCCAGGGCCTCTAAGATGGAAGGTCCCTTGGATTTCACCCAATCCATCTCCACCACAAAATTTCCTTTTTTTTTTCTTTTGAGACAGAGTCTCATTATGCCCATAACATCACAGCTCACAGTACCCTCCAACTCTTGGGCTTAAGCTATTCCCCCAAGTATCTGGGACTACAGGTGCCTACCACAATGCCCGGCTATTTTTTTTTATTGCAGTTGTCACTGTTGTTTAGCTGGCCCGGGTCGGTTTTGAACCTGCCATCCTTGGTGTATGTGGTTGGTGCTGTAACCACTGTGCTACAGGTGCCAAACCCACAAAGAAAATTTCTTCTCAGTTGTCCTGTGAGGCCCTAGCCTTGGCCTGAAGAGTCCTGAGCTAGAGTGCTCACTGCCTGTGGGGCTCAGTGGGTGCTGGGAAGCTCCCCTGTGGGAGATGCGGCCATGCAGGTCAACGCTCCTTCATAAAGTAGTGGGGTCCCCTCTTGGCTGGGTCTCCCAGCATCTCCCTCCCCTTAAAGAGCCTCCAAAGTGTGTTATAGGAGAATGCTCCTCTGCCCTTTTGGAATGGCCAATCTGGGGCATGGGTGGGACCCCACCCTGTGCCTTCCTTAGGGAAGAAAATTGCAGACTTGGGGTTCTCTAAGCCAGGCAAGCGGAACAGCAGGCCAGGACAGTGCAGATTCATGTGGGCTGATTTTTAAGGCCTTAGACAATAGGAAGAGAGGGAAGACTGGAAGGAGCAGGAGACAGAGCTGGGGCCAGAGCCACCCTGCCCTACTGCCCAGCTCCCGGGCACCTCCTGCCCTGCCCAACTTACCATGCTTATGGCATCCACAGAGTCCGGCTGAGCCACGGCCCACACGCCCAAGGCTAGGATGGTGAAGTTGGCCCAGGCGTAGGCACCTGGGAAGTCGATGCACCCCCTGTAGGAAGAGGCACCTCAGTCCCATCACATGGCCACCACCCTGCAGGTGTCCTCCCTCCTGTTCTGGGGTTTCAAGACCTCCTCCAAGAACAGGCCACAGTCTGTGAAGCCAGCCAGCTGTGTGCCAGCAATGTTAGCAGATCCCAATGGCTCCACTTCCCGCCCAGATGCTGAATCTGACCCCAGCTCTGCAGGTCCAAACCACTATCCTCCCCCGCTAGGATTCCTGCCATAGCCACCCACACTGGGCTCCTGACTGCCACTCGTCCTCTAAGTAGCAACCAGCAATGTAAACCATGCACTGTCACTTTTCTGCTACAAAATCCTCCAACAGTTCTCTGTCCCATTTGGAATAAAATATAGACTATTCACCACGGGCCAGTGGAAGGTGCCGAATGCAGCCCTGCTCTTCCTGACCCCCCAGCACTGCCCTGTGCTCATCTCTTCACCTTGAACTCTCCACCACTTTTGCCATTGGTGTCAGCATGAGCATACACTTCAAGACCCCTTCCCTCACCAACTAATGCTGAGTTCTACCTTTCCCAGCACAATGCCACCCTGTTCTACTTTTTAGGGTACGACTACTCACAATCCAAAGAAAATCACAGGTAACATTTACAGGGCACTTGCTAGTGTATGGCATGGTTCTAAGCGCTTGAAATTAACTCATTTGTGTGTTAACAACAATTCTAAGAGGGAGGAGCTGTTATTCTCCTTTCACGGATAAAGAAACTGAGTCACAGAGAGGTTAAGAAACTTGCCCAAGGTCACGTCGCTACTAGGGCTGGGATTTGAACAACCTGGCTGGATAGGCCATGCTTCTGCCCACCCTGCTGTGCTGCACAGAAAGTCCAGGGGACAGGGACCGTGAGCAGGAGGGAGGGGACCTGTGCACACACAGGGCACTTCATAAATTCTAATGACATTTGCTGAAGCGTAACATGCAGAAAACGTGTGCAAAGTCCTTAAGTGTTAAGTGCAATTAGGCACAATAGGTCTTTGAATTATTTCTTTCTTTCTTTATTTTTTGAGACAGAGTTTCACTATGTCGTTCTTGGTAGAGTACCATGGTATCACAGCTCACAGCAACCTCAAACTCTTGGACTTAAGCAATTTTTTACCTCAGCCTCCCAAGTAGCTGGGACTACAGGTGCCTATCACAACAGCTTTTTTTTTTGTTATTGTTACTATTGTTTAGCAAGCCTGGGCCAGGTTCAAGCCTACCAGCCTCGGTGCATGTGGGCGGCACCCTAACCACTGAGCCCTATTTTTTATTTTTTATAGAGATTAGGGTCTTGCCATATTGCACAGGCTGGTCTTGAACTCCTGTCCACAAGCAATCCTCTTGCCACAGCCTCCTAAAGCGCTGGGATTACAGATGTGAGCCACCTCACCCAGCCATCATTTTTTTTTTTTTTTTGACACAGAGCCTCAAGCTGTCGCCCTGGGTAGAGTACCGTGGCATCACAGCTCACAGCAACCTCTAACTCCTGGGCTCAAGTGATTCTCCTGCCTTAGCCTCCCAAGTAGCTGGGATTACAGGCGCCTGCCACAACACCCAGCTTTTTTTTGGTTGCAGCCGTTGTTGTTTGGCAGGCCGGGGCTGGATTTGAACCCTCCAGTTCAGGTGTGTGTGGCTGGCGCCTTAGCCACTTGAGCCACAGGTGCCAAGCCTCTTTTTTTGTTTTTGAGACAGAGTCTCATTTTGTCACCTTGGGTAGAATGCTGTGGCATCATAGCTCACAGCAACCTCAGACTCTTTGGCTCAAGTGATCCTCTTGCCTCACCCTCTTGAGCAGCTGCGACTATAGGCGTCTACTACAACACCCAGATATTTTTAGAGATGGGGTCTCGCTCTTGCTCAGGTTGGTCTTGATCTTTGGAGGTTAGGTGATCTACCCACCTTAACCTCCCAGAGTGCTAGGATTACAGGTGTGAGGCACTGCACTCGGTCTGATCATCTTTTGCTTTTAAGAAAGCAGGTGCCGGGTGCCAGCCACATATACCGAGGGTGGCGGGTTCAAACCCGGCCCAGGCCAAACTGCAACAAAAAAAATAGCCGGGTGTTGTGGTGGGCGCCCTGTAGTCCCAGCTGCTTGGGAGGCTGAGGCAGGAGAATCACCGAAGCCCAGGAGCTAGAGGTTGCTGTGAGCTGTGATGTCCCAGCACTCTACCGAGGGCAAGAAAGTAAGACTCTGTTTCTAAAAAAGAAAAAAGAAAGCAGGTGCCAAGCGCACTCATTAACTCAGAGCCTTGGGGAGTTTGACTGAGAAATCTGCATCTTGGCCCTGCCCCAAAGATGGCAAGCCGTCTAGCACTGTTCACATTCCCCACAGCTGTTTAATGTGCACTGCACTTCAACATCTGCAAGATGCGCCTGGGAGCTCAAAGGTTCCCAATCTTAGTTTGGTAGAGAAATCTCCCAGGAGCTCAACAGGTAAAAGAGATGGGAATAAGCAATGCTGGAGCCCCACTGTGCAGCAGGCCCTGCTGAGCGTCCAAGGGGCACGGCCATACTTCTCCCTCCCAGCCCTGGGGCTGTGCGGTCCTATGCCCATCCTACAGGTGGAAACCAAAGCTTCGACAGGCAGAGCTGCTCATGCATAGTGACCCGGCTAAAGCATGGCAGAACCAGGATCTGACCTGGCTGACCCAGAGCCCAGGAGACACACGGCCCCTGAGTTAAGAGACATGTAGACACACGTCCCAGGAAACACAGCACAGAGCCAGGGGATGCGGGGATGTAGCCATATACCCACAGAGTCACTTACCAGACTGTTAGCACCCAGTGAATCAGAAGAATCACCTATGGTACAACGAGAGAGAACAGGTCTGTGAATGTGCCCATCACAGGAGGCCCCCACCTGGTACCTCTGACGGCCTCAGGCATGTCTATCTTGCAACAGCAAGTGGCCCAGGGTGAAGGAGCAAGAACACAGGCCAGGCCAGGGCAGCGGCCACTTCATCCTCTCAGCCTTCCCCTGGGGCAGCCGACAACTACACCCCTTCCTGCCTCTGAGGGCCAGGGGGTTCCTTTGGGGGTTGCACTGAATCTTCTCTGGAATCAGAATAGGTGGGGGACCTTGGGCCCTGGGAAGGAGCAAGGGAAGCTGTAGGAAGCTTCTCTGCAGGGAGACAGTGTGTTGTGAAAAGGAAAAAACAAAACAAAACAAAACTCTCTGGCTTTTTTTTTTTCTGGATTTCTGCAATATTGCAGCCTTTTTATTGCCCTCTAGGTCCTTAAAACCCATTTATAGGGACTAATTTTTACTTCTGATAACCAGAAGGCCCTAACTGGAGAGCACGCAGAAAACAAAGAATGGGGGCAGGGGGCAGCACCTGTGGCTCAGTGGGTAGGGCACTGGCTCCATATACTGAGGGTGGCGGGTTCAAACCCGGCCCTGGCCAAACTGCAACAAAAAAATAACCAGGCGTTGTGGTGGGCGCCTGTAGTCCCAGCCACTCAGGAGGCTGAGGCAAGAGAATGGCCTAAAGCCCAAGAGCTGGAGGTTGCTGTGAGCTGTGATGCCACGGCAGTCTACCAAGGCTGACAAAGTGAGACCCAGTCTCTATAAAAACAAAACAAAACAAAACCCAGGGGGAATAGGTGCTATGTGGAAGGCAGGCACCTGCAGCCAGAGCTTCCAAAGAGCAAGGTCCTGGGCTGAGTGGAAAGGCTGAGCTGGGATGAGCCAGGCCAAGGAGGGAGCCAGGCCTGGGGCACTGGGCAGAGGGAGGGTGTGGCAGGGGCTCAGTCAGGGGTGGCCCTGGAGGCCTGAAGCTCCCAGTGAGGAGTTCAGTGGGGCCCAGTGGCCAATGGGAGTTTACTTAGTATGGAGTTTACTCTTGGGGGGTAGTGTCGCGGTGGGAAGGAGAGTTGCCAAGTGCCTGGGGTGCGGTTGGTGTGCTAGGCCTAGACAGCAGGTTGGAGCAAAAGTCTGAAGTGAGAGGCCCAGGTTTCTGGCATGAGTGAAAAGGCAGAAGCAGACATTAATTACCACCTGTGATAAAGCATTTCCAGGAGGCCGCTCTCTACCGTGCCCCTACTGCATTCCAGGTCCTATTCCTGACACCTCCCATAACCTCTTCTGGGCCTCACAACAGCCTCTGGGACAGACATTATTATTATTATTATTTTTATTTTTGAGACAGAGCCTCAAGCTGTCACCCTGGATAGAGTGCTATGGGTCACAGCTCACAGCAGCCTCCAACTCCTGGGCTTAAGCGATTCTCTTGCCTTAGCCTCCCAAGTAGACTACAGGCTCCTGCCACAATGCCTGGCTATTTTTTGGTTGTAGTTGTCCTTGTTGTTTGGCAGGCCCGGGCTGGATTCGAACCTGCCAGCTCTGGTGTATGTGGCTGGCGCCTTAGCCGCTTGAGCTACAGGCACTGAGCCAGACATTATTATTACCCCCATTATTATCCCTCTGGGAAAACTTGCCTCAGAGTTCAATTGCTTTAATCAAGATTCCACAAACGGCAAGCAGCAAAACTAGAATTAAATTTCAACTCTGACCCCAAACCTTTACACGGGAAGCATGAGCTTTCGGCTAAGAGGAGGCATTTGGGCTTGCAAGAAATGTGGGTGTCCTTCACAGACAGGGCGGATGAAATGCAGTGCAGACGGCTGGGACACTTCACCTTCACCTCCACTCTGCCCAGTGTCAGAGTGAATAAACCAGACAAAAGGGCCTGGATCGGAGGCTCAAAAGAAAGAAGACTAGGAAAATAATTCTCTAAGGACTGATGCACCCATCTCTGTAAGGTGATCTCATGGCTCTGAACAGGCTGAGTCAGTACATCTCGGAAGGCTACCCTAGGAGGCATTGTCCCAGACCATCCATCTCCACTTGTTATTGAGCACCTCCGAGTTGTTTGGTACCACTGTTTCCATATATGAATCCACAGAGTCCTTACAATCCTCTGAGGTACTCTTATCCCCATTTTACAGATGAGAAAACTGAGGCTCAGAGGTTAAGTAATCTGCTGAAGGTCACACAGCAGGCCAGCAACAGAGTCAGGATTCAAACCTAGAACGTACTGTCTGGATATTAGGCCTCTCCCCATCGCAAAGATGGGGAAACTGAGTCAGGGGAGGTATAGTCTTCTATGGGTTCTCTTCCTAGGAGCTTATCAGAAGTGATCAAATGGTGCTAAGTTTCTTTTTCTTTTTCTTTTTTTTTGAGACAGAGTTTCACTATGTCACCCTCAGTAGAATGTGGTGGCATCACTGCTCACAGCAACCTCAAACTCTTGGGCTTAAGCGATTCTCTTGCCTCAGCCTCCCAAGTAGCTGAGACTATAGGCACCC
>CAUYQV010039537.1:0-18413 GCA_963574575.1 Galagoides demidoff | reverse complement strand
ATGGACCAATCAGGAGCAGGATTGAAAATGGACCAATCAGGGATAGGCACCAGTGTTTTCCCTTGATTGGCAGGTCCTCCAGCGCGGCTCTACTGGAACCTCTGGGGGAAGAAAGCTCCCCTGCTTGCTCCAGCCTGCCGGGTTTTTTGCCAGCTGCTGTCACCAAGACAAGGTGGCAGGTCCCCTCCCCACGCCCTACTCTGCTGAGCTGGCTGGGGTGCCACTTTTCTGGTATCATTATAACATATGATAAGGGCATGAGGCTTTGTACTCTAGATCAGACCTGTCTTCCATATGTCTCTGGTTAGTCTGAAATAGGGTCTTTAAAGCAGGGTTAGGGAAGACATTGTGACTGTCCTTTGTTCACGAGCTTCTTCAGGTCTCTGATGTCTTCAGTGCCCTTTCACGTTAGAGTGTAGATTTAACATTCATGAATTTAGCAGTAATGTCTATTTATATTTGTAGCATTGCCACATCACGGTACAAAGAGTTCTACACATTTTATAAGTGTTCAAACAGTTGAGTTTAATTCAGTCAACAGCAGAGGCCATCTAGTATGGTAGTGAAGATCATAAACTCTGGTGCCAGGTCAGCTAGAAGCAAATCCCAGCTTGGCCTCTGGGGGAACCCAGGCAACTTACTTAACCTCTCCATGTATGAAATGGAGATAATAATAGTACTTTTATTATAGAATTGTGATGAGGATTAAATAAGTTAACATATATAAATCTTATATCCTTGATGAATTCATTGGTTTTAATAACCCTTCTCAACCATTGCATTTCCGCTTCATAATCCTAACTTAACATAAAATTAACTTAGTGTGGACAATCATCTGTTCCTTCTGTCACCCTAGCTGCTCTTCAACCTGTAGCTCTACACTGTCATTCATAAGGTACAAAGGCCAGAACTAAAATCAAACAAACCATGGTGTCTCAACATTTTCTCCAAAGTAAATATTTGCTGGGGAAACCAAAAATAATAATAAAATCATACAAACGCATAGGTTTGCAGATCATAGTCCGTTGACACAAAAGCAACTCTGTTTTTCTCCCTGGGGATTAGATAGCAAAGTCTGAGGAGCTGCCAGGACAGGCTCTCCAGATACAAGCTGAGCTACATTTGAGTTGAGACTTCTTCCAATTTGGGTAAATTCATCAGTCCTTTGAGAATCTGCTTCCAAGACTTTTTTACCAGTTGAATTAATTCTCAATTTTCACGTAGATAGGATAGAGAAATTTTTTTCTCTTGAAATAGATTTTCTACTGATACCTGGGGTTTCTTTGACTGCTATGCAATAGTCCCCTCTTATCCAACTTTCTGCAGTTTCAGTTACCCATGAGCAACCATAATCTGAAACTATTGAATGCAAAATTCCAGAAATGAGCAATTTATAAGTTTTAAATTGCATGCCATTCTGAGTAGCATGATGGAATCTCACATTATCCTGTTCTGTCCCACCTGGTTTGTGAATCAACCCTTTGTCCAGTGTATCATTCTGTAGACACTACCTGCACATTAGTCCCTTGGCATCTGTCTTGACCATCAGATTGGCTGTCACAGAATCACAGTGCTTGTTTAAAGTCATCCTAATTTTACATAATAATGGCCCTAATGCACAAGAGTGATGATTTGGGCATATTATTATAATTGTTCTAGTTTATCAGTACTCTTTTTTTTTTTTTATTAATTTATTTATGTGTACATGGCTGGCGCCTTAGCCGTTTGAGCCACAGGCGCCGAGCCTATGTGAGCCACTCTTACAGGAGTTAGATGATATCTCAAAGTGGTTTTGATTTGCATTTCTCTGATGATTAAAGATGATGAGCATTTTTTTCATGTGCCTGTAGGCCATGGGCCTATCATCTTCAGAGACACTTCTGTTCAAGTCCCTTGCCCACAATGAAATGGGATTATTTGTTCTTTTCTTATTTTTTTGTTAATTGATAGCTGTATACATTAATGCAAACATGGGGTACATTGTACTGTTTTCATGTACAATTTGAAATACTTTCATCAAGCTGGTCAACATAGATTTCATGTCATTTGCTTGAAAACATTTATATTCTAGTTCCAGAAAAGTTCACTTGTACCCTTGTTAGACAGATATATAGGTGATCTTTCTGGTCACCCTCCCCCCACCCAACACTCCTCCCCCCTACCCTTCCCCACCCCCTCCCCATATTCTTGGGCTAGAATTAAGTTGTATCTTTCGTTTGAGAGCTATAAATGTACACAGCCAAGGCTATATCTTGTAGCTTTTCTGGGACTCAGTGGGCACACCTCTAGGTTGGGAATAGTATGAACCCTACTTACCAGAGTCATTGATGATACTCAGTGAAAAATTATGGTGAGAATCCTTTAACATGTCAAGTATTATTTTAGAACTTGGACTAAATAAAAAAAAAAACTTTGTGTTTTTTTTGTAGAATTGCCTTAGTTGCAGGGACAGCCTCATCTAGATGCAAAAGGGACAGGAAAATATGGGTGGTTTTTTTCTGGGTAGCCACTATCCTGTAACAATTGTACCCAAAGGAAGGGGGAATGCAAATTTGGGGGCATTATCCTTCACTATCACAAAAGCTCAGAAATCATGCAAGGGCTTATAGCTGGTAAGTGGTGGAGAACGGATTTGAAACTAGGTATGTCTAAATCTACAATTTTTCCTCTTAATTATTATAACTTCTGACTTTTCATAAGGAAATTGTCTTTTATTTTATTTTTTAAGGCAAGCGTGAAACAAAGTTTATTGAGAAAGAGAAAGATAGGTTTACAGAGTAAGAATGCTTACAAAGCAGGATACATTCACAATGGATAGTGAACTGACCTCTATTGTCAGGGGGAGTAGGCAACGAGGCTGCAAATTGTTTTTTAAAAGATAAAATTTCAGTTACTCTATTTCATGACTTCCAGTCCAACATTGTGAGGTAGGTGTACCCAACAGCTGTGCTCTAGGAATGGCCTTGCTCCAGAGTTCACTTTTTTTTTTTTTTGAGACAGAGCCTCAAGCTATCCCCCTGGGTAGAGTGCCATGGCTTCACAGCTCAGAGAAACCTCCAACTCCTGGGCTCAAGCGAGTCTCCTGCCCCAGCCTCCCAAGTAGCTGGGACCACAGGTGCCTGCCACAACGCCCGGCTAATTTTTGGTTGCAGCCATCATTATTGTTTTGGTGGGTCTGGGCTGGATTCGAACCTGCCATCTTAGGTGTATGTGGCTGGCACCTTAGCCACTTGAACCACAGGTGCCGAGCCAGACTTCACTCTTTTATGTATTGTTCCTAGTCAGGAATTTTGAAGAGATGATAATATTCACAGTTCTCTTGTGCAGTTTTAATCCCCATCTCCTTTTTAAAACAGGTATTTTCCTGATACTTCTATATCACATTATACTACTCACTCTGAATTATACTCATTTTTCCCACCTTTTAGGAAATGAATTTATACTTTGTTTTCACATACATTCCAATAGGTTTAGGGTAAAATAAAAATGGTAGTACAATTTACTCAAGCAGCTAGACATTTTAAAAATAAATAATCCAATGCAAATAATTGGGTAACTGCAAAATTGTTAAGCTATTTTAAAGTCTGAAACCAATTATTTGACTTACCATCAACTCTTGTCCTCAGAAATGTTTCTGGACTCTAGATCCAACCGTAGATGAAGCCAGAAGAGGTATTTGCATTGTCATGTATCCAAAGAGCCAATTTACCTACAGGGGCACCTCCATCAGGGTGACAGTGGACTTCCCTGCTGAAACTTTCCAAGACAGAAGAGAATGGTCATCTAACTTTAACCTTCTTAAACAAAATAATTTTCAGCCCAGAATTCTGTATCTTGCTAAATTAAGCTTCAAAGTTTATGGAGAAATCAAACCTTTTACTGATATGCAGACATTGTGGAAATTCACCACAATAAGACCAGCTCTATAAGAAATACTTAGACCTATTCTCAACACTGACCATAAAAATAGAAAACCAGTAAAGTAAACACCCAGAAAATAAAGGACAAAACCCAGCTTCCACAATGGCACAAAGAATAAAACTAAGCAACTACCTTTTCACAAAATAAGATGAATAGAACTCAGCCACATTTACCAATTCTCTTAATAAATGTTAAGTACAAGCCATGCATATGTTGTCTCCAGGAAGCACACCTAATTTTGAAGGACAAAAGAAGATTCAGGGAAAGGGATGGTAAACAATAGTTCAGGCAAACGGAAATCAGAAGAAAGGAGGAGTCACAATCCTATTTTCAGATACTAGTGGATTTAAAGTAACTAATGTTAAGAAAGACAAAGTCGGTCACTTCATACTGGTAAAGGTAGCAATACAATAAAGAGAACATTTCAATTTTAAATATTTATGCACCCAACTTAAATGTTCCCAGATTTATGAAACAGATGTTGATTCATCTGAGCAATGTGATATCCTATAACACCATAATAGCTGAGGACTTTAAAATCCTTCTGGCAGAACTGGACAGAAACTAAATAAAGATACCCTAGAACAAACAGGATAAATAGACATATATAGAACACACGATTCCAAAGCTAAGGAATATATGTTCTTCCCATCAGCCCATGCAATATACTCCTAGGATACAAATCAAACCTCAGCAAAAGTAAAAGAATTGAAATTATACCTTGTGTGATCTCAGACCACAAGGCAATAAAGGTGGAACTCAACTCCAACAACTATTTTCATCCCCACACAAAGGTATGTAAACTAAATAACCTTATGCTGAATGAAATTTGGTCAAGGAAGAAATAAAGGAGGAAATTGTTAGATTTCTTGCACATAACAACAATGAAACTACAAGTTACCAAAACCTGTGGGATACCGCAAAAGCAGTCCTAAGGGGGAAATTTATCCCACTAAATCCCTACATCTGAAAAACCGAAAGAAGCACATCAGCAAACTAATGAATCATTTTTAAAAAATGAAAAAGGAAGAGCAATTTAATCCCAAAACTACTGAAGAAAAGAAATTACCAAAATTACAGCATAAATGAATAAAATTGAAAACAAAAAATCACGCAGAGGCTCGGCACCCATAGGTCAGTGCTTAGGGCGCCAGCCACACAAACTGGGGGCTGTTAGGTTTGAACCTGGTCCAGGCCTGCTAAACAACAATGGCAACTACAACAAAAAAATAGTTCAGCATTGCGGGGGGCACCTGTATTCCCAGCTACTTGGGGGACTGAGACAAGAGATTCACTTAAGCCCAAGAGTTCGAGGTTGCTATGAGCTGTGAAACTATGGCACTCTACTGAGGGTGACATAGCAAGACTCTGTCTCAAAAAAAGAAAAAGAAAAGAAAGAAATCATGCAGAAAATTAATGGAACAAAAAGTTGTTTATTCAGAAAGATAATCAGACTTGATAAACCTTTGCCCTATTTAACTAGAAACAGAAAAGTAAAATCTCTAATAACCTCCATCAGAAATGAAAAAGGGGGAAATAATGACAGATACCACAGAGATACTGACTACTAGAAGGAACTCTATGCCCAGCAATTTGACAATGTGGACGAAATGGACCAATACTTGGAATCACACCCTTTACCTAGACTTCACCAGGAAGAAATAGATCTCTTGAACAGACCAATACAAAGCATGGAAATCAAAGAAACATAAAAAAACTTCCTACAAAACAAAAACCCTGGATCAGATGGCTTCACACCAAAATTCTATCAAATCTTCTAAGAAGAGCTGGTACCCATACTGCAGAAACTATTGTAAAACATTGAGAACTAAATAGAAAACCAAGAGAGGAAACCAGTCTCTTATAGCGATCTGATCTTTGATAAACCAAAAAATAAAAAAAAATGCATACAGTCGGACAAAGATTCCCTATTCAATAAATGTTGCTGGGTGAACTGGATAACCAGAAATATAAGACTGAAACTGGAATTGCACCTTTCACCACTGACAAAAATCGACTCAAGACACATAAATGGTTTAAATCTAAAACATGAACTGACAAAAATCCTAGAAGAAAGTGCAAAACTCTTGAGGATGTTAGCCTGGGGAAAGATTTTATGAAGACTTTAGTGACAATTGCAACAACAATAAAAATAAACAAATGGGACTTAATTAAATTGAAAATCTTCTACACAGCTAAGCAGACAACAATTAAAGCAAATAGATAGTCTTCAGAATGAGAAAACTATTTACATGTTATGAATCTGACAAAGGCTTGATAACTAGAATCTACAGAGAACTCTAATTAATTAGCAAAAAAGAGCAAACAATCCTGTCTATCACTGGGCAAGAGACATGAACAGATCCTTCTCTGAGGAAGACAGATGAATGGCTAACAAACATATGAAAAGATGGTCATCATCTGTAATCATCAGATAAATACAAATCAAAACTACCCTAAAATAGCACCTAATCTCAGTGAGATTAGCCCACATCATAAATTCCCCAAGTTGCAAATGCTGGTGTGAATGTAAAGAGAAGGGATCACTTTTACACTGCTGGTGGGGCTGCAAACTCATACAGTATCTTCAGAAAGAAGAACTGAGAATCCTCAAAGAACTAAAAACTCAAATTAGACCTTCCATTTTGACCCCACAATCCCATTACTAGGCATCTACCCAGAAGAAAAAAAAATCAGTTTATCATAAAAGCATTTGAACTAGAGTGTTTAGTGCAGCTCAATTTACAATCACCAAGATGTGGAAACAACCTAAATGCCCATCAACTCAGGAATGGATTAACAAACTGTTGTATATGTATATCATGGAATACTATTCAGCTATAAAGATAGAGACTTTACATCTTTTGTATTAATCTAGATGGAGTTGAAGCATATTCTTCTTAGTAACGTATCACAAGAATGGAAAAGCAAATATCCAACGTAATCAACACTAATATGAAGGCAGTAGATGATGTAATACATGCCCACATAGGAGTAAAACTCAATTCAAATTGGGAGGGGGGAAGGGGAGGGGGAGAAGGGAAGGGGATAAGACAGGAGGGGGAGATTGGTGTGCTCCCACTTAATGGGCACAATGTAGGGGTGTATGGCACATCTTTTGGGTGTGGGACACAACTACAAGATAGGCTCAGCCTAACAAATTCAAATAATGTGAACTGATTGCTTATACTTTAACGTTAACCTGAATTGAAAAAAAATAAAAATTAAATAAAATATATCTTTCAAAAAATATCTCTACAGATACTGCCAATGTAAAATAAAATTTAGAACCACTGGTTTAAATAAATTTTGTGTGTCTCTACATTTTAACTGTGAAAATATTATTTGGCTGAGAATGATCTTTTCTTACCTATTTCTACCAGTTTCTTTCAGTAGAACAAAGAAAAGTCAAAAGAGATGTGATCTTAAGAATTCCTGGGACATGAAGCCAGTAGAGAAAAACTTAGCTCAGTCTCACAAACAACTGGAATGAAAGGTAAATCATGGCCAGAGGCAAGTGTCCCTAGCCTATGTTTTGGCAGGTTCAGCCTCTTCTGAATGTGTGGATGTGTATTTCTATATAAAATGTCATTTAACTTATTTCAGTAAGGCACCAGAAATCATTGGAAGATGGACAAATGATGCCATGTAAACTTTAAAAAGTGATCTATCAAGACCTCCATGTAAGAGTGTAGCCGATAGAATGCCCAACTAAATAAACCCATTACTCACCAGATAGCAGTGTGAGCTATGTCTGTGTCACTGGCACCAGAAAGCTGGTGTTTGGAATTCTGTGTATAGATAAAGTAAAACCAAGAGTTGTCTTCTGATGAATGAGGATTAAAGGATAGGTTGTGTCTGAGATTAGCTGTGCTATTAGAAGGAATGAATTATATAGTCATTCCCTCTGGCTTTGGTTCTAGGACCCTGAAGATGCCAAAATCCTAGCATGCTCAAGCCCCTTATATAAAAAGCCATAATGTTCGCATATAATCTATGCAGTCCTCCTGTATACATTAAATCTATGGTCTCCAACCCCTAGGCTGTGGATGCATAAGGTCTGTGGCCTTGTTGGGAACTGAGCTGCATAGTAAGCCAGGGAAGCTTTATTCTGTAATTACATCCACTCCCCATAGCTCACATCATTGCCTAAGTTCCACCTCCTGTCACATTAACAGTGGAATTAGATTCTCATAGTAGCATGAAATCCACTATAAACTGCACATGTGAGGGATCTAGGTTGCATGCTCCTTATGAGACTCTAATGCCACCCTCCCCCCACCTGCCATCCATGGAAAAACAGTCTTTCATTAAATTGGTCCTTGGTGCCCAAAGTTTGGGCTTTCTTTCTCTACAGAGTAAATTAGAACCATCAAGCACATGTATATCAGGGGAGATTCCATGGCAACTATTCAAAAAGGTAAAATGTCTCAGAAGGTAGTGAGTTTCCCCATCACGAGAAGTAAACAAAGGTTGAAAGATCACTAGGCAGATGTATCATAGAAGAATTTCAAGTACTACATAGTAGAGTATATTGGATTATGTGACCTCTAAGGCCTCCTCCAATCCTGAGTAACTTCTGATTTTTGTAAGAAAATAATTGATGTGTCTAAAAGCATTTAAAGAGATCTTAGCATTGTTAAGGGTTTGAAACCAGGGTGAGGGGAAATACTTTATAAGAGCTCAAAACTCACTTCATAACATCTCCCTCCTAAATGGCTACCTTTATTCCTTCCCATTGTGTAACCAATGGGAAGAATACCAGTGTCCTAATGCACCTCCCTTTATTTTTCTTTACTACAGATAACAATTGTTAAAGAGTGTCTTTCTTATGAGAAGTTGACCATATATCTCTTAGAAGAAAGTCGAAATTATACATTTTTGTTTTGCCAAGTGGTTCTGAAGCCTCAAATGCTATCCCAAAGTGAATTAAAATAAACATCCTATTCAAGTCAGGAGACAATACACTCATATTAAATTAAGCAGGCATTGGAAGTAATTACACTATAGTGAGAAGAGTAGTTGTATATTTACATTGCTTAAAGCTACGATTTGTAAAATTTTGTGAAACATGGAAGCCATGAAAAATAAACATGAAAGACAGAGAGGAGGTTCAGTCTATTAAAAGTATTTTTATAGCAGCTTCTCATGATTGTCTTTAGTTCATTTACTATTTTCATTGATCCCATCATGATTTTTTTATGCTATATGGCACATGGTTCAGTACTGTTTTCCATGGTTTGGATAGTTACCTACCTGTATGGGATGTTTGAGGTATTCATAAGGTGAAGGCAGGAGATTGTCTTTTCAAGTATCTCCCTCCATTACACCAATCTATGTGGCTATTGATGGAATGTAGTGAAAACTCTTTGTGTATTTGTGTGTGTGTATATAGTTATTACTCTGATATATGTGGGTATGAGTGATATATGAGTATAATAGATTTGGTGATATTTGAAACTTGTTTAAAATAACAAACATTTTAGGATTAAAACACAGCTCTAAGAGAGAGAGCACTTTTGGATTGGCAAAATAAGGACTTCCAAAAATTCACTTCTCCATAAAAGTAACAAGAACATAGGAAAAATTACAAAAATTAACTTTCAAAAATATTTCTGGAAGTTGCCCAAAATTTTGCAATAATCTTATAATGGTTTATTCAGGAAAAATGACTGACTCTTGATAAGAACCCTGAGCTTTTTGGCATTTAAACTTTGTCTATTTCCATCTCTCTCTTCCCAGCTCAGTGGTAGCCTTGAAAACCAATCACTTTACAACTATGGTAGTTGTGGGAACCAGCAGCCTAGAAGCCACCTGAGTAAAAATGGGCTTGGAGCTCTACCATAAAGTCATGTTTACAAAGAATTGTTATTGTTATAATTTCATCAACCTGACAGCTTCTTGGAAATCCCCACTTGTATGGCTGGTCTTTATTTGGCCTGATTCAGAGTTCATTCACTGTGAAGTCTTTTCCCAGGAAAATTTTGAAAAGCAATCAGTGGAGATGGTTTAACATTACAAATACATTAGGCAGAGATGATAGTTGAAGTAAACAAGAGGCTGACATAAAAACTAAAAAATAAAAACTGGGGAATGCAATGTCTATAGGAAGGATTGAAAAGTGCCAGCCTTACTGGGTATAGGGCTCACAACTATAATCCTGGTTGTCTGGCCGGCTAAGGTGGGAGGATGTCTTGAGCTTAGGAGTTTGAGACTAGCCTCAGCAAGAGTGAGACCCCCATCTCTACTAAAAATAGAAAAATTAGCAGGCATTGTGGCATGCACCTGTAGTCCCAACTACTCAGAAGGCTGAGGCAAGAGGATCGCTTGAGCCCAGGAGTTTGTGGTTGTTGTAAGCTACAAAGACACTACTGCACTCTACCCAGGATGATAGACAGAAACTTTGTCTCAAAAAAAAAAAGTGAAAG
Source organism: Galagoides demidoff (assembly GCA_963574575.1). NCBI lineage: Eukaryota > Metazoa > Chordata > Mammalia > Primates > Galagidae > Galagoides > Galagoides demidoff. The sequence continues at coordinate 8,064 of CAUYQV010039537.1, read as the reverse complement.
AAAGAAAGAAAAGTTCTGACCTATTCCTAGGTGTCAAGAAGGCCATGTACATGTGCAGAGCTGTGTACATCTGTAGGAAAGACCAGAGAAGGCCCTAATATGTCACCTCTGGCTTCCTTGAAGCTCTGTGCAAGCAGGAAATGATGACTAAAGCAGTAGCCCACCAGAGCATTAAAGACAGCAGGATAACAGAACCACTCTGCAATGGATAAGAAACTTGTTGGTTTAAGTCATTTAAAATTATCTGTCCAGATCACTTGTACCCTTGTTAGACAGATATATAGGTGATCTTTCCGGTTAATGAAAGTATTTCAAATTGTATATTAAAAGAGGACAATGTACCCCATGCTTGCATTAATGTATACTGCTATCATTTAATAAAAAAAAATTATCTGTCCAATTATTAGGTGAATAGTAGTGTAGAAACTTTACTGCCACATATGACAAAGGATAAAGTTTATAGAATTATCTCAAAATCAGTAAACAGACAAATAGCAGCTGCATAGTAACAACACCAAACAAACAGTACATAGTAACAGCAACAAATCCTGGGTAGAATTTTCAGAGATGCCTCATTATATTATTTAAAATGATTAGTTTTCAATAAATACATGAGACATGAAAAGAAAAAGGAAAACATAGCTCACATAGGAAATAAGAAATCAATAGATATTGTACCCAAGGAAGCCCAGATGTTGGATTTACTAGACAAAAAATTTGACCTATTTTAAATATGTTAAAAGAACTAAATAAGATAACGTCCAAAGAACTAAATGAAAGTATGAGAACAATGTCTCAGCAAATAGAGAATATCAATAAAGATATGGGAATTATATAAAAAGAACTAAGTAATGCAGCCCTAAAGAAAGATGGAGACTTTACCTCCTTCATGTTTACATGGATGGAACTGGAAAATGTTCTTCTTAGCAAAGTATCTCAACAATGGAAGAAAAAGTATCCAATGTACACAGCCCTATTTTGAAACAAATTTATAGCTTTCATAGGAATGTTATAACCTAATTATAGTCTTAGAATATGGGGATGGGGTGGGCGAGGGGAGGGGAGGGGGATGGATGAGTGAAGGGAGGTTGATTGGAGGGGTCACCTCTATGGTTTATCCTACAAGGGTACAAGTGAATCTTTCTAAAAGCAGAGTATGAATGTCTTAACTCAATAACTAAGAAAATGATATGAAGGCTATGTTAACCAGTTTGATGAGAGTATTTCAAAATGTATATGAAAACAGTGCACTGTACCCCATGATTGCATTAATGTACACAGCTATGGTTTAATAAAAAATCTTAAAAAAAAAGAACTAAGTAGATATTCTGGAGTTGAAAAGTATAAAGCTGAAATCACAAATTCACTAGAGGGTTCAAGAGCAGATTTGAAGAGATAGAATAAAGAAACAGTGAATTTGAAGATAGGTCACTTGAGATTATCCAATCTAAGGAAGAGAAAGAAAACAAAAGAACATTAGAAAAACTCACAGAGCCTCTGAGACATGTGCAATGCCATTAAGCATACCAATACATGCAAAAGGAAGACCTATAAGTGAGGGGGAAGGGAAAAGGGACAAAAATAGTATTTGAAGAAATAATTGCTTAAAAATTTCAAACTTCATGATAAACATAAATCTATACATTTAGAAAACACAACAAATTCCAAGTAGGATTAAAATCAAAGGTAGACATAACTTGCTACATTATAATTGTTGAAAGCCAAAAGCAAAGAGAATCTTAAAAGCACCAAGAATGAAATAACCCATTACATACAAGAATTCTCAGGAAGAGTAATAGCTGAGTTTTTCATCACAATTAGTGGAGGCCAGAAGTTACTGAGATAGCATATTTAACCTACAGGAAGAAAGACTGTCATCCAAGAACTTTATATCTGACAAAGTTATCTTTAAAAAACCAACTGAGAAATTAATATATTCCCAGATAAACAAAAACTGAGAATTCTTTTCTAGCAGACTTGCCCTACAAGAAATGCTAAATGGAGTCCTTCAGACAAAAATAAAAGGATACTATATAGTAACTTAAATCCACATCAAGAAATAAAGATCAGCTGGGTGTGGTTGCTCACATTTATAATCTTAGCACTCTGGGAGACCAAGGTGGTGGATAGCCTGAACTCAGGAGTTCAAGACCAGTCTAAGCAAAGTAAGAACTCCATCTCTACTAAAAATAGAAAAAAATAGCTGGGCATTGAGGCGGGTGCCTGTAGTCCCAAGTATTTGGGAGACACTCTCAAAAAAAAAAAAATCAGTAAAAGTAATTTAGTAGAAGAATATAAGACAACATTAATTTATTTTTTATTTGTAATTTTTCTTTATTCTGTGGGATTTAAAAGACAACAGCATGGAGCAATAATTATAAATCTATGTTCATGGGCACTCAATGTATAAAGGTATGATTTGTAATAGTAAGAGTGTAAAAGGGAGGTGGAGTTATTCAGGGACAAAGATTTTGTGTACTATTGAAATTAAGTTGTTTTTAACATGGACTGGATAGATGTAAATGAAGATGATAATTGTAGTCCCCAAGGCAACTGCTAAGAAGATAACTCAATAATATATAGTAAAAGAAACAAGAATAAAAATGGTACATCAAAAAATATCTACCTAACACAATCAGTAATAGAGAAATTAAGAAACAAAAAAGATATAAAGCATATAGAAAATAAATAGCAAAATAGCAGAAGTATGTTTTCTCTTCTCAATAATTACCTTAAACATTAATGGATTAAATGCCCCAATTATAAGGCAGAGATTGGCAGAATGGATTTAAAAAATTGATTCAACCATACCTGTTGATTCAAAGTAACAAATAATTTGAAAGTGAAAGGATGGAAAGTTATCTAAAGGAAAAAAAATTGGAATAGTGATAATAACATAGTAGACAAAATACACTTCACGGTAAAAATTGGTATAATTGTTATAGGACATTTTATAATGATAGAATAGTCATTCATCAGAACAATGTAGCAATAATAAGCATATATGTGCTCAAGAATAGAACATCAAGATAGTCTTGTTATTTATCTTGTCATAGTTATGTCCTATGAAGTCACCATAAATACTAAACCATTGCTGCTACAGGACACACACACACACACACACACGTATATATACAGGGTGGCCATAAAGTTCCTGTGCAATTTTAAAGTTCCTTCGTAGGAACTTTATGGCCACCCTGTATAAACACACACATACATATATAAATATGTATATATATGGTATGGATTATGATTTTTCAAAGTAACTTTATTAATTTATTACAGTTTTTGGCTGGGGCTGGGTTTGAACCCACCATCTCTGGCATGTGGGGCCAGTGCCCTACTCCTTTGAGCCATGGTGCTGCCCTGTATTATAATTTTTATTTTTATTTATTTATTTATTTATTTATTTTTTGGAGACAGAGCCTCAAGCTGTCACCCTGGGTAGAGTGCTGTGGCATCACAGGTCACCGCAACCTCTAACTCCTGGGCTCAAGTGATTCTCCTGCCTTTGCCTCCCAAGTAGCTGGGACTACAGGTGCCTGCCACAATGCCCATCTATTTTTTGGTTGCAGCCGTCATTGTTGTTTGGCAGGCCTGGGTTGGATTTGAACCCACCAGCTCAGGTGTATGTGGCTGGTGCCTTAGCCATTTGAGCCACAGGCACTGAGCCTATATTATAATTTTTAAATCCTAAAAGCAAGTCATTCTGACAGACAAAACAAGCTTCAGATGTGCTAAGTGACTTGACTAAGGTGCTCTACTAATAGGTACCAGAGTTAGGATTCAAACCACACCCAACTGGCTCTAGAGCCAGAGTTTCTTGTACTACATTGTGCTGTACCCTACCATCTCAATCCCTGTATATCTCAGTATGAAAACTGACACAAGAAGACAGAACATCATCTTGTTTGACTTCAGCTGGGAATATGTACTTTGGGCAACTCAAATTTTTTGCTGCTGTGCACATGTGTGCAAATGACCATGAATGAATTATGGGGGTTTGATTTTGGGATTACAAATAAATATTGAATCTTATGGTTATGAACATAGGTTTATTTTCCACTTATTTCTGCTGCTATTATTATCTTTCAGCAACATTTTGTACTTTTCACTGTGTAAGTCTTTTTTTCCTTGGTTAAGTTTATTCCAAAGTATTTTCTTATTTTTAATGCTATTATAAGTAAGATTATTTTCTCATTTTTTCCAGATTCATCATTGTTAGCATATATAAACACAACTTATTTTTGTATGTTAATTTTGTATTCTACAACTTTGCTGAGTTAGTTTATTATTTCTAACAGTTTCTTTGTGGAATTGTTGGTATTTTCTAAACAGAAGATCATGTCATCTTTTTAAATGATTCATAATAGATGCACATAGTTTCAAGTTACATATGGTAATTTAATATATTAATATAATTTGTAAAGGTCAAGTTGGTATACTTTGGTATTTATCTTTTCTTCATGCTAGAATCATTTGAATCCTTTACTAGCTATTTTGAAATATACAAAAGATTATTGTAAGCAATAGTCATGCTATTGATCTAACAGTGGATCATATTTCCTCTATCAAATGATATATTTGTATCTGTTAATAAGCTTCGTTTCATCTCTCTATATTCCCTACCCTTCCTAGCCTGTGGTAATCACAAATCTACTCTCTATCTTCATTAGCTCGTCCCCTTAGTTTGTTCCCACATATGAATAACAGCATGCAATATTTGTCTTTATGTGCTTGTCTTATTTCACTTAACATAATGACTCAGTTACATTTATGTTGCTTCAAATGACAAGATTTCATGCTTTTATAGCTAAATGATATTTCATCGTATATATATACCACATTTAAAAAATCTATTTATTTGTTGATAGGCATTTAGTTTGAATCCATATTTTTGCTATTGTGAATAGCACTGCCATAAACGTGGAAGTGCAGTTCTACAGAAGCTCCTGTCCAGAAGGAGGCTTAAAGGACAGAAGTTTAGCAAGGGAGCTGATGGTTTGGAGCAGAGCCAAGAGAGAAGATTTAAGAGTGCACATTAACCTTCCTGAGGCAAGCTGTGACCCTAAAAATACAATCAAAAGGTACAAAATCCACCACCAAGTGGACAGGAGTCCCCTCCCCCACAAGAAGGGCTTGCAGTTTTCTCCATGCAAACAAATGAGCAGAGCTCAAACATCCTCCCACTCTATCCCACGGGAGAGACCCCCTAAAAACTGGACTTCCTACCCCTTCTGGCATGCCATGGCACCATCCTGCCAGGCATAAAACTGTAAAACTGTATAAAACTGTGTATATTCCCCACCTGCAACACTGAACTCCATGGATTCCCCCCCTCACCCTGAGGTCTAGAGGTTTGTTACCTATAGAGTCCAGATTCTTGGGCATCTCCTTGAGAGAAGTGGAGGGGGAAAGGGCTGGTGCTGCTCTGTGATGACTGTGGCACAAGGGTGAGGAGAAGAAAATTGGCTTGGAGGAAGCCATACAGCAACAGTGGCATCCTGAGCTGCGAACTGACACCATTCCAGATAGGTGAGCCCCGTCTCTTTGGGCAACCAGAGGTTCTGAGCAGCAGCCACAGGCCAAACGAATGGACTTGGTAACTTTTGTAAGTAAAGAGACAATTACCACCAGCCCTCAGGGGCATAGCTGAGACAAAGGCAGTGGGTGGGCAGAGGCTGGAATTGACACCTGAGTGTAAACTCTAGTTTGCTTGCTGCCCAGAGCTGAGTTCTTCACCACCTCTAGCAGCCTCTGACTTGCAGAAGGATTTAGACAGGACAGAAGGTGTGAGGCTGGAACAGCCACAACTTTCAAAGCCTAAATTCTTCCCCTGCTGGACTGGACTCAGAATTCCTAATGAGCACCTTGCCCTCAGGGGAACACTGAGACAAAGGCAGTGGGTGGGCAGAAGCAGGGATTGACACCTGAGTGTAAATTCTAATTGCTGCCCAGGGTTGAAGTTCCTGATCAGCTCTAGCAGCCTCTGACTTGCAGAGGAATCTGGCCACAACAGAAGGTGAGGGGCTGGAATTAAGAGAATGTTCACAGCCTAATTTAAACATGCAAGGCCCCCCTGCTGGATGCAGATTTCTGGGTGATTTTGGCAGTCGTAAACCCCAGGAGCATTTGCCTATGGGAGTGAATAGGGTCACAGACCTGGGGGATTACAAGTAACTGGGTGCAAGGTGGGGAAGGAGGTATAAACATTCACAGACTAACCCATTTGCTGGGTGGGTCCCTTTGCCCTCAAGGAGCACTGGAGAAAATTATATCCGAGCTGCAAGCAGACCCCTCTTATCTAGCTGCTGGAGACATTTGAACTCTTCCACCTGAAACTGGTGCTGAAAACTAATATTTGCCTCATAGGAATCCCTGAAGGCGACGAAGTTGCTTCGCAAAACACAGAGGTTCTTCTGTATGAAATTATGAAAGAGAACTTTCCAGACATGTCAAGAGATCCTGAAATTCAGATCGCAGACAGCTTCAGAACCCAAGCATGACTCAACCCGATCAAGATATCCCCCAGACACATCATAAGTAACTTTACTAAGAAAGAGAAAATCTTGAAAGAAGCAAGACGTAAGAAAACCATAACCTACAAGGGGAAGAAGAATATTAGAATAACTGCAGATCTCTCTGCCGAAACTTTTCAGGCATGAAGGGGGTGGTCATTGACATTTAATCTCTTAAAACAAAATAACTTTCAGCCCAGGATCCTGTATCCAGCTAAACTGAGTTTCATTTATGATGGAGAAATTAAATACTTTAATGACACCCATGTGTTGAAGAAATTTGCCATAACTAAACCAGCTCTCCAGGATATTCTCAGACCTATTCTCCATAATGACCAGTGCAATCCTCCACCACAAAAGTAAACCAACTCAGAAACTATTGATCAAACTCCAACTTCTACAGTGGCAAAAGGATTAAAAACGTCCACTGGACTTTTGAACAACTGGATACCTAAAATTTTATCAGGCTTATCAATAATTTCAATCAGTGTGAATGGCTTAAACTGTCCTCTAAAGAGGCTGATTGGATACAGAAACTCAGACCAGACATCTGTTGTATACAAGAATCTCATCTTACCTTAAAAGGCAAATATAGACTCAGGGTGAAGGGATGGTCATCCATATTCCAGGTTAACAGAAAGCAGAAAAAAGCAGGTGTTGCAATTTTATTCACAGATATGATAGGTTTCAAACCAACAAAAATAAACAAAGATAAAGATGGCTACTTTATATTTGTTAAGGGCAATACTCAATACGATGAGATCTCAATTATCAATATCTATGCACCCAACCAGAATGCACCTCAATTTATAAAAGAGACTCTAACTGGCATGAGCAACTTGATTCCCCCAAGCTCCATCATAGTGGGAGATTTTAACACTCCTTTGGCAGTGTTGGATAGATCCTCCAATAAGAAGCTTAGCAAAGAAATCTTATAAATTTAACCATTCAACTTCTGGACTTATCAGACATCTATAGAACATTTCATCCTAACAAAACTGAATACACATTTTTCTCATCAGTACATGGAACATACTCCAAAATCGATCACATCTTAGGCCACAAATCTAACCTCAGCAAATTTAAAGGCATAGAAATTATTCCATGCATCTTCTTGGACCATCATGGAATCAAAGTTGAACTCAGCAACAACAGGAATCTGCAGGCTCATACCAAAACATGGAAGCTGAATAACCTTATGCTGAATGATAGATGGGTCAGAGATGAGATCAAGAAGGAAATTATCAAATTTTTAGAACAAAATGATAATGAAGATAAGAGTTATCAGAACCTCTGGGATACTGCAAAGGCAGTCCTAAGAGGGAAATTTATAGAATTGCAAGCATTCCTCAAGAGAATGGAAAGAGAGGAAGTTAACAACTTAATGGGACATCTCAAGCAGCTGGAAAAGGAAGAACGTTCCAATCCCAAATCCAGCAGAAGAAATGAAATAACCAAATTAGAGCAGAATTAAATTGAAAACAAAAGGATTATAGAACAGATCAACAAATCAAAAAGTTGGTATTTTGAAAAAATCAACAAAATC
>CAUYQV010039533.1:0-69878 GCA_963574575.1 Galagoides demidoff | reverse complement strand
ACACACCTTTATTATGAAACTAATTTGTACCTTTTATATGAAAGCTATAACCAAATAGCCTAAGAATGTGGGGAGAGGGGAGGGAGAAGGGAGGGGGGAGTGGGTGGAGGGAGGGGGATTGGAGGGACCATTTTTGAGGTCTATCTTACAGGGGTACAAGTGAAACTCTCTAAGAGTAGAATCAGAATGTTTTAAAACTATAACTGAGAAAATGACATGAAGGCTGTGCTGATCAGTTTGATGGAAGTATTTTGGATTGCATGTGAAAACCCCACACTGTACCACAGAAGTGCATTAATGTACATAGTTACCATTCGATAAAATAAATAAATAAATAAATAAATAAATAAATAAATCTCCATGTCTTTGCTAGCAGAGAACCCCACCTGATTGAAACTACCTGCATCCCTCTGTGCCCAAAGAGTAGATTCTATCAGTGGTCCTCTGGGTCCTTGCTTCTCCAGTTAGCGCCCCTCTTTCCTATAACTTCAGCCTTTTTGTGTCCACTGGCTTCTTTCCAACATATATGTACAAAACTCTCATCATTTACAGCTCCTCTCTCCTGTGACCCCTCTGGTCTCCTGTGTCTTCCATCCTCCCTGCCTTCTCATCTCCACTCACTTCCCACTCTAGTGTGACCTGACTTCTGTCTTTATCACTCTGCCTCTTTCAGTCTGGACCCAAATGTTCCCCTGATTGCCAAGTTCTCCAATTCTCTGGACCTAAAGGTCGGCTCAGTTTCAATGACACGGTTGTTGCCTCGGCCCCAAGGCTTTCATCACCTCCCTCCCTGACCTGTTCCCCTTTCACACATCAGCCTGTTGGTTCACGTCTCCTCCTGTGTTCCTGTTTCTCCACCTGCTCCTCACGTGACAGGGTCCTCAGGGTCATGTCCTCAGCCACGCTGTTATTATTGGACATGCTCTCACTGGAAAATCTCATTCACTCTTCAAGCTTTCGAGCACCACTTACACGGCAAAATTCCCAAGTGTATGCTGATAGCACAGTCTCTCCAGATGTTTAGGGCTGTTATCATGAAGCCTGCTGACCATCTCTAACACACTTACAGAACTGACCTCACCATTGTCACCTTCTAAATTGGCTTTCTTGCATGGACTCTGTATTCCATTATCCTCTGAGCACGTGAATCCTGCCTACCTAGAAGCTGAGTTTCCCATGGTTCTTCCCTTCCCCCTACCCACCAGGCATGGCCAGTTTCACCTCATCCATGTCCATTGCCTGTTGCCTTTAGGGAATCTCTACCACCAGTACCCTACTTCTACTCTAGCCCTGCCCTAGTCTCTCCACCAGTCATAACACGAGTGATTTTATTGCTCCACAATCCCCTTTCTCACCTCTCAAGCCTCGCTGGCACCATCCCTCCCTCTGTCTATGTGTCCTGGGATTTCAGGGGTTGTGCAGGTGGCGGACTTCCTCTCACCCGAGTTCCACTGTATACACCGTTTCCTCTGCGGATAGCCGGTCCCTCACCTGTTACCGAGTTAATTCCTTTAGACTACACCTCAGCTCTTATTTCTTTCAGGAACACCCTCATTCTACCACCTCGTTTCCTCCAGTCTGGATCAGCCTTTGTCAGGTTGAAATCGTGCACAAAACTCGGCTGCTCTGCGCACGAGTTTCTCTTCTGTTGCTCTCTAAGCCTTTTCATGACAGGAACTCGGCATCAAATCCCCCACGTGCTGGCGGGTCCTAATATGTAATCTGCAATCAAGAATTATTTACAGCACAAACGCACGAGCAGATGAAGAGCTGCTGAAGACAGAATTGTTAGTTACACTGGAGTCTGCTGGGTATGACCTCAGAACACAAAAGTCTGCGATTCCTGCTTTCTCAGGGTAGTTTTGAGGATCATCCTATGTGATAGATTAAAAAAACTCTGAGGACTTATATAGGCTTCAGAAATATTACGTCTCTACCTCTAATATAACTTTTTTTTTTTTGGTTAGGTAGTGGGCTGCCGCAACGTGGCCCCTATCGTCTAGTGAAATGCACAGTGGGAAGGCTGCTGTCTCCTCAGCCTGGGTCCTTCTGGTGTTTTTCGGCATATACCTTCCTTGATCTTTTCACAATTGGTGCCACAGTTACTTGGGAGACACAGAGAGACGAGCGAGACGGTGTTAACACAGACATTTCCAGAATTCGGACAGACGCTGCTACTTAGAAGCAAGTAGAAGTTAAAGTTGTCCTTTTAATTTCTACTTCTGAATTTTCCTATACTCTCCAATAATTTGCCTATACTTTGGCTACGTGTATAAACCAAAGGGTTCAAGAGCCAGCATAAAAAGGAAATTATTTTATTTGTGACAGCTGTTTCAAACTATACGTTTCTTTCTTTCTTTTTCTTTCCTAGAGACAGAATCTCACTTTGTCACCCTCAGTAGAGAGCTGTGGCATCACAACTCACAGCAACCTCAAACTCTTGGGCTTCAGGTGATTCTCTTGCCTCAGCATCCCGAGTAGCTGGGACTATAGGCACCCGCTGCAATGCCCAACTGTGTGTGTGTGTGTGTGTTGAAGTTTGGCTGGGCCAGGTTCGAACCCGCCACCCTCAGTATATGGGGCGGGCGCCCTACACACTGAGCCACAGGTCAATGTATATTTGATGGAAAACTCAAACCCAGCATCACATTCTGAATATAAGCCAGAATCTGTCACAGCCAGAGAAGATAAAAACACCAACTGAAAGACCATAGTTTGTTAAATTCATCATTTTATATCAACCTTCAGACATTTGGCAAAACTGAATATATTTGGGTACGGAAGAAAAAACAGAAACAAAAAAATTTTTAAAGGAAAGCATTTGTAATTACAGCAGAAAGTTTCTTTTCCAAAGAAAACCTGCCTTTGATTCTGAGCGTACAGTCAAGGCACAGCCTACAACAGGACCAGCTTTGGTCCTAGCCTTTCCATAGGTATTTCCACATTGGAGTGACTTTTGCCTTACATTAGTGACTATTTTCTTTTCTTTTTCATTTATAACTGGAGATCCATTTTTCCTTCATTGTACCAAGATTTTATGCAAAAGGTAGCAATAAAGAGGGCTTTCAATATGATAAAATATTTTATCGTATAAGTATTCACACCTTCCTATTAAAATGCTCTTACTTCATTTTTTTTATTTTTAATTTTGGCTTATGTTTCTTGCACTAAAAAAAAAAAAGCAAACCTAAAGGTTTTCCATGATCATCTACATTTAGGTAGCAATATACTTTTTCACATACATTTCAGGACATTTGAGACATATATATGAGACAACTTCTTGATTGCTTTAATAATAAAATAACTTACCAGATTTTCCTACTGTTACTATATATATATATTTTCATCAATCTCAGGCATGAATAACAGCTCAAAAGAAGTCTTGGAGAGAAGAAAAGATATAGTGTAGGGGCAGGAGGCAACATAGGAAGAAAGATTTTTACCCTTCTCCCCTGAGACCCAGAGGTAGGAAGAGCAGCCTATGATCCAGAGGAAAGGAAATTGAATCAATCCTTTGGGTGATTAAAAGACACAAAGCAGAAAATTAAAAAAAAAAAAGAGGAAGGAATGGGTTGAGAATCAAGATAGATTATAAAAGACTACAGACGGAATAGGAGAGAGTCTGCTAGCAAAGATGTTGGACTCCTTCCCCCCCCTACACCTTGAAAAAAAGCCATAGGAAAATGAGAATAGGAATGCTTTTATCTAAAAAGAATTCTGGGTCATCAGAATAGCTCAGCAGCCAATCCCAGCTACACCCTGGAAGAAAATTGGGCTAATGACCTTGAATGTGTCTTTTTATCTGGGGGAAGATAGAAAGCTTGGACAGGGAGAGACAGGGATCCCCTCCTCAGCTTCTACTTGGAAACCACCTAGGGAGCTCCGAGGGGTTTGCTTTCCCTGTCAGTAGTTCCACGCTGGAGGGACTGCACCATGTTATTCCTTGAGTTCTGAAGGTGCAGGAGAAAGTCGGCCAACCTCCCGGGCCTGGCTTTCCTCACCTGTAATACAAATTAGGAAGCCTCTCGCTCGCACTACAGTTCTCAGAGCCTCTTTCAGCTGTTTTAGCGTATTGGAAACATCTTTTATAAATCCCAAAGGCCTAAGTTTAAAATAGTAATTCTGACCCCAAATTCCTTTCTGTCAGAGTCAACCTCAGCACTTTTATGAACAACTCCAAAAAACTCCTGGGTAGGCCAAACGCCATGTGTCCAAGAGGTTAAATGGGAAACAGGGTGTGAATTACTTAGAGAGCTATTTTATAAACAAACACCAGCTAGGCCTGAATTCCACTGATCTGGAGGTGCCTTAAGTTCAATTTCCTGCTCCTTCCCACTCTTTCTTTTCAGGACCAACAGCATTAAGTGCTACAAAGACCACCTGCTGGGAGCACCCCCCCTCCTCTCCTTCTGGGGATCCTACCAGGAAGAGACTGCCTTTTGTCACAATTTGACCGACTCGTGAGTGACACTGAAAGGCTCCATCTTGCTCAGTCTGAAGGACAGTGGCACTAATCCTAAAGGACAATAAAGAGTTTTTGAAAGAAAATGGCTCAGAGAGACACTGACCAAAATCTCACCCAATGAGAGAATTTAAAGAGTCTTCAGAGTGACAGCCAGTCGCTGAGACCTATCAATCAATCCAGAGGCCTATCAATCAATCCAGAATGCCCCATACACCTGCATACGATTTCTATCAGTGAGACTTCACCAAGCCTGTTATGATGCCAACTTGTAGCTGAAAAACCAAGCGTCTCAATAATTCCCCTTCCCAGCCTCTTCTCTCAATTCCAGGTCAATTGCGGGTGAATCCTCAAACCAGCAGGCTTTAAGGAGCACCTTAGGGTTCAGAGCAGACCTTTTTCTTTTTCTGCCTGCATGGAGCCGATCTCCTTCTGCAGCCTTGGCTGTGATCTCCGCTCCTCTGCCTCTCTGCCTTGGCTGCCTGCCTGCTCTCCTGCTGTACTCATCTGTAGGAGCCGCACAGCTCAGCAAGAAACCCTTCTTAGTGTGCCCATCACAGCACTGGAAGAAAAAGAATACTGAGATCTCTGCCTGAAAAGCCACAGCAGCTCTTGTCAGAATGCCAAATTCACGCTTTTAAGGAATTCTGATTTTACAGAAGGAAGCCCCTCCCCAAAGTAAAGTTAAAGACAATGAAAATGCATCATGTCTCAAAATGGACAGTTCTGGGGGTTTTTCACTACAGTAGGAAGCATGTAGGAGTCACAATGGAAATGCCCTCTGGATGACGGCTGATTGGTTTTTCAGACATCAGTTCAGTATTAGTTCACTGTTTAGAGATTCAGTTAGATACAAAAGAATGTCTTCCCACCAAGATGACAATCTTTAACCATCCAGTACTCTGTGTAATTGCTATTACTTATTCTGGAATTACTGTTTTATTTGACAATTATGTAACAGGATAAGATATATGGAGACAGCGGTCTTGATGTATAAACAGGCAGATCCTTCTGGTAATTATATCTGTTTACCAGAGACCTGCTGTTTTATTGATATTTATTCTTCGTAATAGGGTCAACATTTCTTGCCCTGTGTTCAGAAATGAGAACATCAAAATTCCACTCACCTGTGACACCATTTGAGGTGAATCAAATGTATTTATTTTACTGTTAAATTGTAAAAATTGAACATATTTGGAACATACGTGCTCTACAATACATAATATGAGCCCTATGACTTAAGGAAGGACCTTATCAATCACATCTTTAATTATTGCTATATATCAGAATATGCTATTTGAGTAAGTATTCATGGAGGGCTGGGAATTTTGATGAAGTAGAGGTTCTTTAAGTTTATACAAAACAAATCCTGTGATGATTGGTTCTTGAACTTCCAATTTAAATGTCTTCTGTAAATATAGGAGAGTAAGAGTTCAAATTTTATGGAGCAAGTTTGTTTTACTCCTCTGGGAAATAAAGAAAAGGACAGATACTGCTGAGTTTATAGTAGGTGTTCAATAAATATCTGTTGATTGGTTAAGTATTGACTAAGGAAGCAAGGGAAAACGTAAAATTTTATTATGCCATAACAGTAACTCAACGAACCCTTGGACTGAGTGTTATGGTCAGTTATAATACAACCCAAAATCCAAATAAAGTAAGTTCCTGTTTATCTCTCTTTGGTAATTCTCTTTCTTTTAAATTGATTCCCTTTTTTTTTTTTTTAACCTTAAGTTTTTAGGGAAAAAATAAGGCATACTTTACCTCTGGGGAGCAGAAAGATTTTTATTATTTTATGGAGATAAGATGGTCGATATTGCCATAAGCTCTTAGTGTGTCTAAGTCATGTCCTGCAAGGTCTTAGGAAATGTAGAAGAATCTTTTATCCACAAGCTTCTAGCCCGTTCATCTCTACATAATTGGAATCTGAAGCCCAGACAACTGAAAAATAGAAATGCTTTCCCGTGTTCATTTGTACTGGGTGATTATCTTCACTTCTCCTAAAACCGAACCACTCTAAGTGTAGATTTGTGAAATACAAGAACAGCTACGTAGCCTCACTCAGTGCCTCAGAGTCAGGAGACCAGCATTGCGGCCTCAATTCTGCCCCTAACACTCTGTGCATTCTGAGCAGCTTACTTAATCCTTCCCCATATGTGAAATGAAGTCAGATTAGATCATCACCGTCGACTCTTCTGTTCAATATTTCAGAGGTGATGTGATGTCTCCCTTAATGACAACCAAGTATTTTTCATGTATAGAGAGCTTTCATGTGTCAGCCAGTCTGCTGAGAGTTCTCCTTGTATTTCCTTTTTAATCCATGCTTACTAGTGGTATTTTCCAGGTGAGGCTTAGAAATGTTAACTGATCGGCTCAGCATCTCACAAGTCCTAAGTGGGAGACAGGGACCTCTAGCCTGTGTACTCTGACTCCCCTATTCAGGATCAGTGTGAGACGGAAGGCATTGTGATGCAGTGACAGCATTTAAACTCAAGGTTTGAGTTCCTTGAGAATTGGGCTCTGAAATGGAGATAAACAAGTGGGAGGTTTGTCAGTGACTGCTTTGTGGAAGGAAGCAGGACTGGACAGAGGGAGAAAGAGCGCTAACACGCAGTCTCAACATGCGTCCATCCCAGCCAGCCCCATTGAGAGTTCTGACAATGTCATGGCCATTCAGGGTTATCCTGGGTTCAGGCAAGAGGGTGGGCCTTCATGTTTCCTCATCAATCAATCACTAGATACAAGAAACCCTGGAAAGGGGTGTGACCTTGGGCAAGGCCGAGCTCTGCAACTTAGGCAACCCCTGTACGGGCTGTCACCTGAAGGCTTTCAGTTGGCGGTCCTCCCAAAAGCTGAAAAAATAAATCTTTATTCCGGGAAGGAGGCCGTGGTAGCTCATCAGAGCATCCAAGAGGAAGGGAAAGGCAAATATCAAAAATCTGGACCATTTACGTATGAATATAAATAATGTAAGGAAGCAAAGCAGAATAGTCAAAGATAGTTAAGTTAGAATTCATGATCAGATGGACCTGTCAAGGGAAAGAAAATTGAGGCTTCAATTTCTCGTATTCTTGTGAAGAGAACAGGTAACAGAGAGCCAATTTATTTATAAAATATCCATAGGAAGCACGTGGCATAATGATGTCATATATGATGGTTACAATTTTGATGATTAAGAAATTATTGCTCTGTTGGTAATGCTGACCAAGGTGGTGTCTCCAGGTCTACAGAGAGGCTGAGCTGGGATGTTCATGCCCCTGGGGTAGGAAACCATCCCAGAAGGGAATACATTTTACATTTGTGTTTTTTTCATGTATCTATTTATTTAGTGTAATTTATTACCAATATCATGACTCTTGAGGTCAGGTGTGTTTTAAATTCCAGTTTTGCCATCAATCTATAAATTACATGTGAGTGTGTGTGTGTATACTTAACTGCTGTGAATCAAAGCTACTAAATTTGTAAAACTTGGGTTAAAGTTACCTGATAAATTATTAATACCAATCATACAGAAAAACTTACAAAAATATTCACTTCCTTACAAGACATCTGGCATGTATCAGCTGCACAGTAAATATTATCTCCATGTAAGATTTGTCTTCACACATGCCAGACTCTGAGAGTACAAAGATAAGATGCAATTCACGTTTCCTAGAGGATCATATTCTGGGCCGGGCATGGTGGCTCACGCCTGTAATCCCAGCACTCTGGGAAGTGAAGGCCAGTGGATTGCCTGCACTCATGAGTTCAAGACCAGCCTGAGCTGGAGTGAGACCCTGTCTCTAAAAATAGCCAAGAGTTGTGGCAGTTGCCTGTGGTACCAGCTACTTGAGGGGCTGAGGCAAGAGAATCACTTGAACATAAGAGTTTGAGGTTGCTGTGAGCTCTGATACCACAGCACTCTACTGAGGATGACACAGTTAAACTCTGTCTCACAAAAAAAAAAAAAAAAAAAATCATATTCTGCAAAAGGAAAACAAAATTTCTAAAGTGAGCTGTAACTCACAATAGCAGGTAGCATAATGGAACGATGAAGAAAGTGCTGGAGCAACACAGTGAATCGGTGGAACTGATGTCATGGGTGAACTATCGTCTTTGAATTGCTAACACCAGATGAGGAGGAGTATCTATCAGATGGGAGGCAACGGGCCTTCTGGGCGTGCCATTTGTTACATCTTTGTGTCTCTTCTTGCCTTTTCAGGAATTTCAGCTCCCTTTTTAGTGAACAGCATTGGCTGCTTCTCATTTCACTCTCACTACTCACTCGTATGTATATTACTCGGTGTATTGGCATCACTTAGCAGGGCCGATCAGCGTCTAGTTCACGTAATACTTTCGACTTGACCTCCAGAACCTTATTTTCTCTCCTGATCCACAGAATGTTCCCTCTCAGTCTCCTGTCCTTCTATTCTTTATCTCAATAACAGCGGGTTGCCCCAGATCGCCTCCCTACCACCTCCTCACCTCCCTTCCCTAAATAATCACATCCGGCCCCTCGACTCTAAATACCACCTGTGTGCTGAGATTTCCTAATATTAAGCCCCACCTCAGCCTTGCCTGTGAGCCCAGCTTTCGTCATCCCAAGAGCCAGCCAGGGGAGTGAACCTTGGAATGGCGAGCAGGAGTGCACTCCTGCTCCCCTGAAGCTTCACTACCACCCGCGGCTTCTCATTTTGCTTTCACTCAAAGCCAAAGTCCTCCCAAGGTCCTGCAAAATGGGCTCCTTGTATGTCCCTGGTCTAATCTCCGCTCACTGCGCCTCACTCACGCTACTCCAGCCCCTCTCCCCACTCTAGTCCTTCCTTCTAGGCACTGCCAGGCAGCCAGGAAGAACAACTGGACAGAGACTGGGAGAATGTGAGGCCCAGCCAGACTCCGGCAGCGCCCTGCCATCTCTCTCGCTGCATCTCAGCACTGACCTTCAGGGTATCCTGGCTGCCCCTTGCTCTGCCTTCCACAGCTCGTTTAAATGTCTCCTTTGGCCAACCATGCAGGGAAGGGATTCTGGGGATGTAGGTCCAGCTTACCCAAGTGGTCATCTAACAAAACCACCACAGATGTTCATATGCAAAATAATTCTTTGACCATTATTTCCATAACTGCACTTCTTTTACTGAAACTGAGGAAACAGCATCACACAGCAATTAATAGGAAGGTCTCTGCTACCAAACCTGTGCTTGAAACCCTGGCACTGCCATTTACTACATGCCCTGGGAGGTTGGAGAACTTAACCTTTCTGTGGTCCCAAGTACAAACCAGGGTAATACTACAGCGATTTCAAGGACTGCTCTAAAAATTAAAAAGGTGTAATGTACATTAAACACCTAGAAATTGGTAAATGTCCAAAATTATTAGCTATTAGAATTCCTATTGTTATATCTCGTGAATGCCACATGTGTGATACCGAAAGCTAAAGCAAATGCCAAAAAATTGGAAAGAAAATTACTGAGGGGGGAAAGGGCAAGGCAAGTCATTCAGAAGCTGAATTAGTCCCCAGCCACCTGTTTCACTGTAATTATAAAGTTCCTGGTGCCAATTTTAAAACGTTAATTCTCGGGAAATATCGAGGTAGTAAAGAAAGAAGATACCAGAAATGGCACACGATGCCCTGAATTAGAACTGAACTTTCTCCCAAATGTTTCACACGCCTTTGGCCTCCCAGCTATATAAATATGAAATGAAGGTTACCGGGCTCTGAGACCGTAAGAAAGTCACCATCCAGTAGAACTTGAACTCCTTCAGGGAAAAGGTGGCACTAGCATTGGAATCCACCTGTGACTCCTGAAAGCCAGCACGGATTTTCTTGAAATGAGCAGGAGGTCCTTGGTTAATTGCGACCTCCAAGTTCAATGCAAGTGTAACCCTTCTTTGTTCAGACTTCATCTAACCGAGGAGCAATGTCACCAAAGCGGTAACACAGGACGACTCAGCAAGCTTAGCCTCGTCCATGATACTGTGGAAAACCCCAGCTCCCACTCACAGCTTCAGTGGACTGATTTGGGAATGTCACATATCGACCGTGGAATACCATCTTCCTATCATTAAAAAGTTATTAGTACATAATAACTTTTTCCTGGCCCACTCCTGGCTCCATCACTTGGAATCCCCAGGTCATATCCTCATCATTTCTGATCCTCTGCTACAGCAGCTACAGGGGCTCTCCTTCTGATCCTGCTCACCGCTAGGCCCTAACACCAAGGGGAGGAGGCTGTTGCCCTCTTCCCCTCCTGCTGGTCCGATGAACCTGGGGTTTTCTGGCTGTCACACCCAGATAAGCTGATCTACATTAGACCACTGCGGCTGTCTCCCGTTGTTAGGATGATGGCATGGCTCTGCTCTGTGCCACTAACATCACATCTGAAGGAGGGGAAATGTCCTGCACGCCAGTTTCTGTTCCATTTCGTTCTGTTCCATATGGTGCAAAGCATTAGTGAGCATCTTAAATGGGGTTGTAGTAATACAATGAGGTAAAAAGATGGAGGGAAAAAGTCTGTCTGAATTTCTCAGGGATAACTCCGTTATCATGTGAAAGAAAGATTTGGATAAGTTTCCGTTGGGCCATTGGGAGGAGATAGGGTAGTTTTTGAACCCTCAAGGGTACTTTTTGAATAGCAGATGATGTATAAGGATATTAAAGTCTGAGAAAAAAAAAAAACTGGAGCATCAAAGGAGAAGAAAAAAAGATATTAAGGGAAAACTGTGCAGTATTACATGACCTCTCTTAGTAAATCGCACATTTTCAGTTGAATCTGCTAATTCTAGCAAAATTTCCTAAAAGCCTTGACTAATTGGATTTAATGAGAAAGTGGAAAAGTTCTGTGCTGAGGTTAACCCAGGATGAAATCGGTATCGTCTTAGGAGCCAGTGCAATGACTTTGCAGAAATCTTAGAAAGTTTTAAGCGACACAAAATGATGATATTGAGATTTTTTTTTAAAGTAAAGCTATGCAGATTCCCCAGGGTAAAAGAATTATCATACATCATGAAGATCATAAGCTATTTTTGTTCTTCCTTCCTCTACCCAGGACACGGGCGAGACAGCATGGACCGGGCCATGGAGACTGTTTTCTGCAAAGAACACACACCCTCCAACACAGTGGATCACGCTGCCTGCTCCATCATCTGTCATCCTTGGGCCAACCTTATATTTTCTGACTGTCCCTTTGTGTAAACTGAATCCTTACCTTCGGAGTCCTTTTCCCTTGGACAGGGTTGTTCTGCTTGCCTTTAAATATGCCAGGGGATGTTGGAATTTGAAATTTGAAATCTTGCCTATTTTACTTAGGACTAGTACTCCTTACGGTATCTTTTGAAGGGCTTTTTTGTTTGTTTTAAGACAGAGTCTCACTCAGTCACCCTGGGGTTGAGTATAGGAACATCATAGCTCACAGCAACTTCAAACCCTTCTTTCAAGCAATCCTCCAGTCTCAGTCTCCTAAGTAGCTGGGACTACAAGCATCTGCCGCGAGACCCAGATAGATTTTCGATTTTTTTTTTTCTATTTTCAGTAGAGACGGGGTCTCCCTTTTCTCAGGCTGGTATTGAACTCCTGAGCTCAGGCAACCAACCCAGAGCACTAGAGTTACAAGCATGAGCCACCATGTCTGGCCATCTTCTGAAAGGCTTTATGAAGTTTACTGTTAATAAATCAGAGATAAGATTAGACAAATAAATTTCCTTCAAAAATCTTTAAAATTTCTTCCATCATGAAATCAGGTAATCCACAAGCTATTTTAATTCTTGAAACTTATTACTATTTCTTCAACTTCCTGTCCTGTTCCTTCTCTTCTCCTACGAGAGCCTTAAAGGAACTAAAACTTAGTATCAAACTGCTCCTTCTTATGGAGAGCCCATATAATCATATCCACTTATAACACATCTATATTTATAAACTCTAGTTGAAAATGTCCTTTTATTTTTTCACTGTGCCTCACGTAAAATCTCCTGTGAAAAATTATGTTCATAGCTGAAAAGTCTTTTCTCTTTGTTGAACTATTCAACTTCCTTGAGTGAAAAAATAAAAACCATCTTTTTCATTGTGCTTACATTGGTTTGACTCCCAGGAAGTTAATTTATACTGTTTGGGCTCAATGATAGTAGTTATATTTGTTTTAAATTTTTTAATGTAATTGCTTTAAGTTGGCAATTCTTGCTTAATTATTATTTAGTTATTGCCTGTTGTTTTATTTCTTTAGAGTGTATATTGTTATTTAAAATATCCTTCATCACAGTGCTTTAGAAAATAGGAGATGGTTTTGGTACATTGGGGTCTGTATGAAAAGACTCATGTTTTGTGGAAAAACATTTTTTTTAACAGAATGGTAACACAAGACTATAGATCTGATAATCTAGAGAAGTGTGTTTCACTCAACATTTCTGATAAGTGTGCTATAAAATTTGGACAAGTCACCATTCTTTTCAAAGTTTTCTTATTTTTATAAGAAGGTGTTCAAATAGGCAATCTCCAAAGTGTATTCTGCTTCAATATTTTATGATATCCTAATTTTCTTTTGACAATTGTCCCCAAATTCTGAGAAAGAAAACATTAGCTTAAATGGCTCTTGAAAAATTGTATTGAAATAAATCTAATTTAAATGTCACCTTTCCAAAGAAGCCTTCCGTGGTCACACTACCTAATGTGTTCCCTTGAAGGAGCTAAGGAAATTTTGCCCCAGAATATGACTGCTTGGTATAATGAGCATTTCGAATTAAAGGCCATTCATGATCAGCATTGAAAGAGACCTTTCCTCTATCTACATAAAACCTCAGTAACCTGATTCAAAAAAGGGGCTGCTGACTTCCTTATTACACGCTAATAGACCTGGCCCCAGGGTCATTTGAAGCATCCGAGACCTATCTCTCAGGTTCATCTACAAATCAATTTGTTTCCACCCATCTACACACATCCCCCCAGGAACCACTTGCTGCATGCATACTTTCCCCACTCTTCCTCTCCTTTCCAAAAGGCATCTATAAAGGTCTCTGATCACCACTGAGACTGTGGGTAAACATTCTTGTGGTCCACACTGCCCCCCCACCACATGGTATTTGGAAATAAACCTTTCTCCTACTAATCAACCATAATTGTGAGTTGACCCTTCAGTGAACCAACCAAGGGAAAAGGGCAGGTTTCTCCGTGATCCCTTCACCCTCCTCCAGCAAGGTGCAACCTCTTTACTCTCTTCTATACTCTTCTTTCAAATATCTACATGAAAAGATTTTTTATTTCTTCTTTCTTTGATTACTTGTTTATTGTCTGTCTCTTCTTCCTAAGTTTTATGAGAACAGAACGTAGACTGACCCAGGTGCCAGACCCAGGCAAGTGTTCAGAGCAAGGACTGGCACACGCCAGATGGTACAGATGTGTCTTCAATAAATGAATGAATGAAAATTCCCAGTGAGCCAACAATTCTTGAGTTGCCTATATTTAAATACACGTAGCACCATTTGGCTTTTTGGACTTTTATAGAATTGTTAATTTAAAAATGATTTTAAATAATTTTAAATTAGATAAACACATTTTTCTTCAAACTAAGAAGGGTAATGGATCACATGTGAGACTTAGGTAGTTGCAATTATCATGATGATAGATAATCTCTAGGAAAAGAAAAAAATGTCTCCAATAAAAGTCACTGAACACATTTTCTTATACATATATATTAATAACCAATTTATCTCTTTGTATCAATATAAAATATCTCACTCCTATTACGTAACTTTAGTTTGTTTGATATTATTCAAAAGAGTGTCTATCCTTTATGTGATATGTTCTGGGTTAAGAAAGGACCAACTGAATCATTTTAAACAAGTATTATTTCTTGTGTGTACTTTTTGTTACTATATTAGAAGAGAAGAAAAATAAATGCCTTATAAATTTTCAATTATCATGGCAATGTCAGAATTAAGTAGGGTAACTGAAAAGTTCTTAAAAGGCAACTATATGTGGCTCCCAAATAAAAGTTAGCTAAAGTGTTTATGAGGTAATTTTAGAATTTTTTTTTCAGAAAAGCACTTGTTCATATATATATATAACTTAGTTTTGAGAATTCATAAATTAAAATAAAAAGCATGAACTGCTACTATTTTTTTCTGCCATTTATGCTGAAATTTCTTATAGTCACTTTGATAACAACATAATTTATAATATTTTAGTGTATCTAAAAGGGGAGAGAAGTATTCTTTTCAGAGCGTATAGAGATTGTCCACAAGTTAGTTCTGAATACTTATGTTAAATATGAACATCAGCTTGAAGTAAATAGTCCAGTTAAGTAGAAAACAAGTAAATTAAAAGGTCAAGTGACAGTTCATTCTGACCAATGGAAGAAAGAAAAGCCTATTTAAGAAATAACCATTTGCAAGTAAACACACTGAAATTCAGATAAAAGAAACCTTCATTCTAAAAAATAGATCAGACTAAATTTGATAAAATAGTAACTGTCAAATACTTAAAATACATTTACCTATGTTACTTGTAATTAATAATTTAAATGTATTTTTGTGTCCTGTGCTCTTTTGTGAATGAAAGTCCCCAATGTTAAGTGTCTAACTATGAAGGAAAGCAAGGTTACCAGGACTTTTTACACATAACACCAGTCAGAGATGGAGCAAGTTCATCAAACTCTCTCTTCATCCCATTATTATAACTCACCAGGCTGGTGTGACCTGAGGAAGTCATGGTGACCCATCCTCACCCATTAGTTGGAAACCAAGGCCTTCCATTCCTCCAATTTAGTCTTTAAGCTTAGGAACTCTTCCCCTGAATATCTTGTGTCTTCCACCACTTTCCCAGTCCCATGATTTGGTTCCAAGGCTGACGTGTTTTCTTGCCATGCAGTCTTCACAATGATTTGCCTACCCTGGTTATTCTGTTTTGCTGCTCTAGTTTATGCGTATGCTCCATGTCATGTGTCAACATGGTTCATCTACAAAGCCATGCACAGAAAGACCTGACACTTGGCCTTGGAATCTAGCTTCTGGCAGTCAGGTGTTCTTTGGATTATGGACAGTTTCCTAAAATGTTTCTAATTGTTTATGTTTTCAGGATTCAGTCAACAATACCTGGGGAAGATTAGAGGGCAATGACATTGACAAGCAACACACATACGCCCCTCTGCCCCTGACCCCTGGGTTCAGACATTATTCCTCACACGCCCTCTCCTTAGGATGGTTTCTCCTAGGGTACTTGTAATACACAGATCTTGTCCCCCAAAATTTGTGTGTTGAAGTCCTAACTCCTAATACACTGGTATTAAGACATTTAGGAGGTGATTAGGTCATGAGAGTGGAACTCTAAGTGATTAGTATCCTTACAAGGAGAGACACGAAAGAGATGAGTTTTCTTTAGCCATGTGAGGATACAACCAGAAGGTGGCCATGTGCAAATCAGGAAGAGTGCCCTCAGCAGACATCAGATCTGCCAGTGCCAATGACAGCACAGACAGTGAGGACAGAACGGATTCTGCCAGGCTGGGTGGATGGACATGACACAGCTGGTCTTCACCTCCCGTCTCCCATTCTTACTGTTTTGTAAATTTATGTCCCACTCTAAAGATGCCCATGTTGAATAGTTTAAGAATTGACTTCGGAATTGGAAATGTAATAGATTGTCACTGAGTTGTGCTGGTTATTATTTAAAATGAGGGTTAATGTGGTCTTTAATGTAAACTATCATGTATAAAACTGTCATTTGGAAATGAAAGAGCAGAACAGTCTTGGAGACGCTACTCTCACAGTTCTCTAGAATCCTGGCCTGCTGGTAAATAAAGTTTGGTGAACCTATCCCTGTCTCTGCATATTGACTGACAGTGACAGGTGGCCAGACCATCTTGGACGGTCCAGCCTCCAGAACTGGGAGGAATAAATGTTTTTTGTTTAAGCCACTCAATCTCTGGTTCTGTGTCATTGTAGTCTGAACAAGTGAGGACAATATGTTTGTTTCTCATGTAAATAGTCCCATGCTTATTGATCCTGGTCCCTGTCATAGGAACAGTACAACTCAGGTAGTAATTTTATGCCACTTATTGTCTATATTTGAATATCTACAATAATTTATTTTTAATATCTTAAATGCTCTTGATTACAATAATAATTTATACCATTTATGAAAAATATAAGCTCGAGCAGGAAAGTAAATCCCAAGTCAAATCTTAAAATAGGTACAGTTTAAATTAGAAGGAGGGGCCTTATGTATGTAAAATGAGAGTATGGAAATTATCACTTGGTCAATTTCACACAACTGTACATGATCAATTTGGATGCAACTGGACCTGTATAGAATAAAAAGGGAGACTTCAAAACTTAATCTATAAATTGTTTCATAAAAAAAAAATTCATGTAGTTTAGGAATTTAATTTATATTTAATTATAACTTATGAAATGGATAGAAGAGTTAATATTATGCCCATTTTACAGATAAGAAAATTAAAGCTCAAAGATCCTGATTATGTGACATGCTCTCATTTGTTTTGGATTCTAATAAAATAGTTCAGTGGTGAATGTATTGGTCTGAAGGTCAGAAGACCTGGCTTCTCATCCCAACCTTCCATGTAGATATTAACTACTGAATCTAAGGTTAGTTACTTATTTCCCTAAGGATCATAAATATTACTGGAAATAATATCTACTTTTCTAATATTATGAGACTACTGTGAACACTAAATGACATAATGTATGCAAAGAAGTTTTCAGTCTCAAAAGTATCCACAAATGTAACATTAAAAAAAAATATTGAGGGGGCGGTGCCTGTGGCTCAAAAGGTTAGGGCGCTGGCCCCATATTCTGGAGGTGGTGGGTTCAAACCCGATCCCAGCCAAAAAAAAAAAAAAATTATCTAGTATCACTTTATAGAACAAGTCCTAATGCTCCCAAGAATTGACAACATTAATACCCGCACATGTACAATTGCCAGAGCATACACATTCTTGATCTCATTTAGATCTCTGTTACATTTAGACAACAATAGGTGTTACATAGGTTTCTTCCATGAATTTGAGGATTTATCTACTAAATATAGTTAATTGAACTGGTTCCTCTAAAGGATGGTAATGTGTGAAGTACTCTATTAAAGAATTCTTTTTAATCCAGGTCCTTTGAAGCTGTTACAGAAGTACCAGCTCTTAACAGCTGTTCGATATTATCAAGTCAACCCGTGGCTTTTCTTGTCAGGTATGTAAACATTATTAAACATTAACTGGATCTTTGAGACTAACGTGGTAACATATGACAATGTTGTTGTCTCAATCTATTTTTCATAATAAATGAATTATAAAACTTGACCACAACAGACCAGGTATTTATAATTCCTCTGTTTTCCTTACAGTTCTAGGGAGATGAAGAGTGAAACTATTAAATGCTTGGTCACTCTCAATAAGTGATGGTATCAATTATGTTCAGCAGTGATTATCACCTGTCAAGATGAGCTATGAAAATGTAATGTTCATATGCTCCTAATATGCATGTTCATATTAAATGGATGAAAAATTTGTTGTACAGAATGGTATCAGATTTTTCTGTCTTTATTCCTTGTAGTTTTATTTTTTATTTATTTTTATTTCAAAGTATTATGGGGGTACTTTTTTTGGTTATGGAACGCTTTTGTAATGCTTGAGTCAGGGTTATTAGCGTGCCCATCCCCCAGATAGTGTTCATTGTACCCCTTAGGTAGGTTTTCACTCATCCTCTCCTTCCCCTTCCCCCCACTGCATGATTTCCATTGAGCTTTACTTCCCTAGATATTTAAATATTTATCATTCAGATATGGCAAACTACGCATTTTTAAGATACTGTATTCTTGAATAAGTTTCCAAATGAAAATTAATTCTTTTTTAAAAAGACAATTATTTTTAAAAGGAAAACAACTTTAATATGTCCACTTAAGTATACTTAAAAACCTTCAAATTATCACAAACTCTATTTAAAATGGCACTCCCCTTGAATAAAGTCCCACTCTGAAATCCATTGTTTTTATGAATGTCACCATCTTGAGAGTAGTCTACAAGGTTGAACTCATCTGTGACTGCCATTTTTCTTTACTTTCTAATACCTAGTTTGACGTCCCTTTTGTGCATTCCCTACCTTCTTCTCATGTGCACGCCACCCTTTCTGTGACCACTGCTACTTCAGCCTGGTTTTTTACACTCCTACCTATGTTATCACCTTGATTGTGACACAGGAAAGTGACTCTCAATGCTGGGAGCCACTTGAAGTACAAGTCAGTCCCTGTCTTCATGCAAGAAAGAGTTCAGGAGTAAGCTGACAGTATAAAGGGAAACTGAGTTTTATTTAGAAAGTATAGAAAACCTACTCCCCAGAGAGAGTACAAGCCGGCTATGCCTACAGAGGAAAACCGGCCCCATGATTTCTTGATCCCTTCAATTTAAGTAACAGCTTAATTATAAGTTAAACGAGAGGTAGAATATTCATGTTATTTCTTGAAAAGGGTGCTGTTTTTCTGGAATTGGAGTGACATCCTCCTTTTAACTAAATATGTTCAAACAGGAGAAGTGTCATGGTGTCAGGTGCATAAGGGGAGTGGGAGGTTTTCTTAGAAACTTTCATGGTAATGAAGTGTTGTATAATGAAGTTGTAAGGTTCAGGGGCAATTTCTCCACCAACTTGGTTCTAACAAGTTGGAATTTGTCCTATCTCCATCTTGTTTTGATCAAGGCAGTTCAAAACTTTGTTTTGAGGCTTCCCGACTCAGTTAAACAATGCCTGTATAATTAAGCAATGCCCAAATCAGTGCCTGTCAGCTCCCAGTCTCATATGGGGTGTTATAATTCTTTTTAACAAACCCAGTAATGTCGAACAATACATAGCACGTGGGTGTGAATATAAAACCATCAAGTCTTACACGTGGTTGTATAATCAGTACTCAACATTAAGCTTATGTCACCTAAGAAATCAAATATTGGTAACCAAATAACTTGCAACAGTATAGGAGAGTTTTTGTAGACAACAGACAATTTTAATATTAGTGATAAATGGAATTAATAGCAATATTTTATTGTTTCAGCCTCTACTCCAAACCATAATCCTCTCTCTCCTAGATAATAAGAACCTCTTTACTGGTCTTCCTGAATTTTCACTCTACTGGTGCAATAGATATAATGATCTTGTTAAGACAGAATGATAAACATACATATTTACTTGGTCTGTCAACTGAGAGGGTCTAGTGCAATGAGATCCCAATAACAATGAGCACATCCAGGGACCTTAGGTTTCTCTAATAATAAGAACTAGGTTCCCCTTAGAAATGGCCAATTCTACAACTAGGGCAGGAAACATTCAAGATGAGCCTGAAACATTCTATAATGTAAGAAAGTAAAGATGTACTCAAACACACATGCAGACACAAACACACACCCCAGTAGGGATCTATCCAAGAAATACAGCCGTCAACTGAAAGAGTTCTCAAGGCTAAAGCTGGAATGACTTTAGCAATAAACTAAATTATGTAGCATAGCATTATAACTGCCAAAACATAATAAATTTCCATATAAATAAGATTACACAAATCTCTCCTGCAGATTTCCAAGTAAATTGTGTAATCTTCATTCAAGTACTACCACTCCCAAATCTTTAAGAGTGTGCTATGAGTAGTGACTTCCTTCTAAATAAAAGGGAGGGGAAGAGTAACTGTGCTGTGATGACAGCTGACAAACACTGCTAGAGTCAGTTGATCATGGTGAACACAATGGTGGTAAGTCATGCTGATAGTGTGTCTTCTTGATATTATATGAAAACAGCACTTTACTTGGGCAGTCTTTGTCCAACAAAACCATAAGCCCTAAGAAACACTTGACAAACCCACACTGAAAAACTACCTCATAACAAACCAATATTCCTCAAACTCTCAAGGTCATCAAAAATAAGGAAAGTCTTAGAAATAGTTATAGTCTAGAGTTGCCTAAGGACATATAATAACTAAATATAATGTGGTATTATGATTTATGCAAAATATACTTTTGGTCTTTTCTCCAATTTCTTGGCATACAGCTCTAAATTCCTTGGAATCTTCAAAATGATGTGTCTTTTATTATGCTAATAAGTTGATGGATGCATGGTCCCACACCTAGGTAACTTCAGAATGAGAGCTGATCACTGGGAAAACCAAATCATGATTACAGGGTTGGTATGGCAAGTTTCAGCTCCATCCTCCAACCTCCTAGGATCACCAGTGGTCAACAATTTAATCAATATGTCTATATATTGAAGCTTCCATTAAAAAGATAAAAATAAAAAGACTGAATTTGGGGAACTTCTGGATAGCAGAACATGCTAATGTTCCTGAGAGAAAGCGTGGAAGTTCTGCACCCCCTCCCACATACTTTGCCCTGTGTACCTCTTCTATCAGATGCTGATCAGTATCCTTTGTGATAACCTCTAAAATGAGCCAGTAAACGTGAACAAGTGTTCCCCTGTGTTTTGTGAGCCATTTCAGCAAATGAATCAAATTCAAAGAGGAGACAATGAGAACCTCAATTTAAAGTCAGTGGGTCAGAAGCACAGGTCAGATAATCTGGAGCTTGCGATTGACATGGGGAGTGGGGGCAGTCTTGTAGAACTAAGCCCCCAACCTATGGGATCTCATGCAATCTCCAGGTAGATAATATCAGAATTAAATTGACATAGTTGGTACTTGGTTGGCATCTGCTGTAGAATTGATTGGTTTCCACTGGGAAGAAATCCACACATTTATTGGTGACCAGAAGTCACAAATATCTTCTGTAGTGATCGTTGATAAGAGAATAGAAAAAACACAGAAAGATAACCACCTGGTTTGTTCCTTCACCCCCAACAGGCTTTTACTCAAAAGTTGTCCTCTAGGCATGCTATTCCTTGGCCATACTGTGGACTGGACAAGATTTCAATGCTGAATCCAAAAGCTGAATGAGCTTTTCATTGCCGAAGACATCTTTCTCCTTTCAAAACCCCAAATTTCACCCCTCCATTTGCTTGCCCAAATACTGTACCTAAGTGATATTATGATTGCAATGGTTTTGATACTAAGAGATACGGAAATGGTGGTAGTGCAAACACAAGGATCTATAGCTTTGAGCAGATAATGAAAAGGATGGGCATAGTTATAAAAATTTAAATTCTCTAGCTACATACATATTCTTAAATATAGGGAAATTTCACTGAAAAACAGCTGAGCAATGACTGGCCATGGTGGCTCACACCTGTAATCTGAACTCTCTGGGAGGTTGAGACAGGAAGATCCTTGAAATCAGAAGTTTGAGACCAGCCTGAGCAAGAGCAAGAGCAAGAATCCATACCTACTAAAAAAAAAAAAAAAAAAAAATAGAAAAATTAGCCAGGCATTGTGGCAGGCACCTGTAGTCCCAGCTCCCAAGCTACTTGGGAGGTTGAGGCAGGGGATCACTTAAGTCCAAGAGTTCGAGGATGCTGTAAGCTAGGCTGACACATAGCACTTTAGCCTCCAACAACAGAGTGCAACTCAGTCTCAAAAACAAAAAAAGAAAAAGAAAGAAAGAAATGTAGTAAATGCTCTTTTCTTCTGATGTATTCTCTTTCCCTCACATGACTGTATCAGGAATAGAAACTAAAAACAAAGGGTAATATCATTGTATTCTCAGAGAATGGTCAAAATTCTGACTCATTATTTCAGAGTGTTTTCTCTAGTCTAGAAAAATTATGGGTTCTATAAAGCATAGAAGAGCAATAAGCTGTTACTAAATAAATTATGCCTGTCAAAATAAAGTAGTAAAGAATTACTCTGGGAAGACTACTTAAAAGAGATTCTAGAAAGCTCCATGCTGGAACTTTCTTTAGGGTAATAAAGTAGTAGAACATGTCCCAAGGCTAGAAGTCCACATGGTATTTTCTTTTGCTACTAACAAAAGTTTTCTTTCAGCTTCTTGATTTATTATACTAACAGAATCATGCTCATCATTGCCACCATCAGTAAACAGCCAGGGAGCCTGTCCTATATTCTAGGTACAGAACAATAGAACCCAACATAGTGAACAACTACAGGAGGAAAAAAGAACCATCTCTCCAATATATTTCAACATATTTAAGATTCTAAGATATCTAAATATAAAAAAAAGAACATAAGATCTCAAATATTTTCATTCTCTTTAAAACTGAGGAAATAACTACTTCATGAGGGTAAAAATGATGCAAATTGTCTCTAAAAGGCCTGGCTTATTGTGTTGCTCTAAAATCATAACAGCTACTGAAACATAATTCGATAGTATTAAGAAATGGGCCTCTGAGATGTGAGTAGGCCATGAGGATTTTACCCTTACGAATGGGATTAGAGCTTGATAAAAGAAATGAAGGAGCTGGCCCTCCCATAGGTGAAGTGTCGGTGGGACTAGTCCATCCTCTATGGAAAGTAGTGTGGAAACTCCTCAAAGAACTAAAAGTAGACCTACCATTTGATCCAGGAATGCCATTTATAGGTATTTAGCCAAAGGACAAAAAGACATTTTATCCCAAAGGCATATGCACTTGAATGTTTATAACACCACAATTCATAATTGCCAAGATGTGGAAACAACCCAAGTGCCCATCGATTCATGAATGAATCAATAAAATGTGTTATATTTATACTATGGAATACTATTCAGCCATAAAAATATGGTGATCTAGTACTTTTCATAACAACCTAAACAGAATTGGAGAGCATTCTCCTAAGTATTGCAACAATGGAAAAACAAACACTACATGTACTCAATACTAAATTGGAGCTGGTTGGTCAGTGCTTTTCTTTCTCATGTGGAAGCAGAACTCAGTGAAACTCAGGAGGGTGGGGGAGAAGGATGGGTCAATTCCCATCCAACAGGCACATTGCATTGGTACATTGCACACTTTCTGGGGTAGAGACACAATATAACTTGACTTAAAAATATAAAAGCAAAGTATATAACCAAAACATGTGTATCCCTGTATACTCTGAAATTTAGGAAAAATATAAAAGAATAAATAATGAGGGAAAAAAACCTATCAGTAAAACAAACAAGAAATAAATAAAAAAACAAAAATCTTTAAGGACAGTGAAATGAATATCCCACATTAAAAAAAAACAACTAAGAAGATAGATTCATATATAATTAAACATGCTTGATACATAATTTAAACTCAGGCCATGTTCTCAATAAATAAAAACAAAGATTCTCTGAAATGAAAAAAAAAAAAAGGTAATTACAGGATACCATACTGAAATGAAAAGCAAATTAGCTGAATTAAAGAACTGATATAATGAAACTAACAATGCTGATATATACATGGCATACCAGAAACAATAGCAGTCCTGACATTGCTACACAAGTGTGACATCACTCTATAGGGCAATTTTGTCATGTGGCTCAATGCACTTAAAATTGTGAATACCCTTTTACCTGTTGAATCTGTTTTTAAGGTTTTATCTTAGTAACATAATCTTCAGAGATGTATAAAATTATACTTAAGAAAGGATGCTTATTTGTTCATTTAAGAAACTAATTTTGTTTTGTTTTGTTTTTTCCAAAGTAGATCCATGCTATCTATGTTACTAGGTATTTTGCAAAAAGGATGTGTTGTTTCTGTCATGTGGGGGGAGGAGGGGGAAAGCAATCTAGGATTTTTTTTTAAACTTCATTTAAGAAAACAAAAATTGGGAAACTATCTGTAGTTGTTAATGTGAGCCCAGATGCTTAACACATGAACTCTCACTTCAGACTGAATTATAATGAAAATTAATACTTGCTCAGTTTCAATGTCAATATTTGGCAGGCACCCTTTTATGTGGTAAAACACACACTGTTCTTTCCATTGTGGCACTGTTATCCATTAAGGCCTTAGGACACTTTATTCTCTGTTGGCAGAGAATAAGGAAAGACAGACAATGGAGGGGAATGAGGATGGAGGGGTCTATTAAAGACCCGCTCCATCAGTGGGGCATACCGTTTCTGCCCAGCTCTGTTTAATGGATGACAGTCATCTGGCCTCACCAAGAGGCAGAGGAATGCTGGGACATGGATCCAGGCTGAGCAAGCACGTCCTAGCAACAACCTAACATTGCAGAAGAGAAGTGTAGCCTTGGTAGACAACTTACTTGGGGTTCTGTTTAAATGTTGGGAAAAAAAAAATCCCATGCTATGGGCTGAAAAATTGTATTGATTAATATTGGGTTATAGAAATATCTGTAGTAACAGGAAAAGGTAATTATTATACTAGCAAATTTGTGAGAAGTTATAAAATGCATTAGAATTATATTTAAGTTAAAAAAAGAGAAAGAAATATATGTGTGATACATACATATATACACACACATATATATACCATATACATATGGTATTCATTCATGATTTCTCCCTAAGTAAACTTTTCTAAAGGTGGAAATAAAGGGTGAAAATATTTTTAAAGTCTATTTTTAAAAAATATTTTAAAGCCTTGTGCTATTTTGTCTTTTTCTTACTACAAAAACAATCCTTTGCCATGTGAATTGCTTGCACAATGTTTAAAAAATACAACAAAGCATAAAGAAGAGAAATTACCCAAACTCCCACATAGATGATATATGCTAAATGTTAACAGTTATTATCTCTGAGTTTAGATATAATGAGTAATTTCAATTCTCTTCTATGTGCTTTTTAGTATTTTCTAAAATTTCCGCAGTGTGCTTATATCATTTTTATTATCTGAAAAAATCAATGCTACCAAAAAATTCCATCTGCTCTCTCAGTGATTTTTTTTTAGAACTTAACCTTCTCTGGGAGATGATACCTGAATAGCCCAGGGGTAATTAAAAAGATTTTTTTTTTCCCCCTCTCGCTGTACCTAAGTACAAAGCTTCAAAAAAGTGATGTCAATTCCACTTTGGAATAATGCTTCTGAGGTGCCTCATTGCACGAGGAGTAAGTGTGTGGGCAACAGAAGACCTAAGAACCTGACCAGAACCGAGACATCAGGACTTCCTCCTAAGGAACTCCTCTGCTACAAGTTAATTTTCTCACCCTGAGAAAATTATTTAACCTCACTGTGCCTCAGTTTCTTCATTTGTAAGCTGAAGATTATAATATAGTGCTAATATGCTTAAGTCACTGGTAAATAAAACGAGTTAATATATGCAAAGCTTTTAGAAAAGCATAGGCAGACCGTGACCTGGCAATAGGCATCAGCTACCATCACCATCATCATCGTTATTATTGGTTAGAGTCAGAGTCTTACCCTGTCACCCAAACTGGAATGCAGTAATGTGATCATAGCTCACTGCAGTTTCAAATTCCTCAGTACCTACACAATCCTCCTGCCTCTGCCCCCTGAGTATCTGGGACTACAGACATGCACCACCACCCTTGGCTAATTTTATTTATTTTTTATAGGTAAGGTCTCACTATGTTGCTGGTCCCGAATTCCTGGTCTCAACTGATCCTCCCACTTCAGCCTCCCAAAGTGCTAGATTATAGGTGTGAGCCACTGTGCCCAGCCACCATCATTATTTTATTAAATATTCATATAAATTTTATCAAGTCCTATTTTGTAATTTTTCATATATTTTAATCTTATTATATCATAGGTTCTTTGTAGTAGAAATCATGCCTGTTGACAGTTTTTACAAAATTTTGTACAGAGTAAATCTTCAAAAAATAAATATATTAATTGAAATCATCAGTAAAAGCACAAATGGATAAGCAGCTTCAAATTCAGGCTTATTGCAGAAAGAACTTAAATGTAGATATTCAGAAATGTGTTCCAGAAGGTAATACAGGCAACAAAAATCAAAGAAGAGAGATTATGGGAAGGGGAGGCCTGGCACACACCAAAAAGAAGATAATAAGATTCTCCCTGACCCTGTCTGTGACTTTTAACTCTGAGGAAAATGGTAGCACTAATTTGGATAATAATTAGCAGTGTCTTTTTTGTTTTGCTTTGTTTTTTAACAATAACAACTGAGTATCCCCTGAGATTCAGAGAAGCTAAGCAAACTGCCCAGGCCCAGACTACTAGAAAGTTGCCAAATAGGGTTCAACCCAAGTCTGTCGGGATTCCACTTTGCTCTTTTTTCTTTTAAAGTAAATAACAGCAAGTTTACCCCAAGTTAGGTTTGGAGCCCACCACTCTCCTAGTACTGAATCTACTGAATCTGGTTTTTGTTTATTTATTATTCTGTTTCACAATTTGGTGTTTATTTTACTTAATTATGCTTTGCAAAATGGATTAAGTACTTTAAATCCGTTATAAATAACTCTCTTTCTTGTATATAAACAACACTGCTTTGTTATTTCCCAGGGATTTCCCTGGGGCCAGTCCAAAAACCCAAACAAAGTTTCTAAGACAATGCAGCTTCTCTAGGGGAGCGACCCTGCAACTTATTCCTGATGGAGCAGAGAAGGGCAAAGGTCAGAGTGCTTGAAAAGTCAACACCCACAAACTGAGGGAGGAGGCACACTGCCAACCCCCTTTTTTTTTTTTATTTACTTAGCTTTAACAAATAGCACCCTGAACCCATCTACACTTGAATCCTTCAGCTTGTCACTGAATAATTCATGGTTATTTAATTTTGGCCCCTATCAAAAGATTTACAATGCATAATCTCTTAAGTAGAGAGATTGTAAGTATGTCGCAGGGCTTATTTAAAGCTTCACTGTTGTGCTTAGTACATTCAACTCTGCCAATGAAAAGATCTACAAAAATTGATGTATTCTTATCCAACTTGAGATTAGACAATACAAGTAAATAAAGAATGACATCTGATATCACCAAATGTCTCCCTTACTATGCTTGGTATTTGGAACTCAGAAATGTCCAAACAAATTGTGTGAAACTACTTTCAGAAGGACAAAAGGGAAAAAATAACTGTCTTGCTTTCCAGCTCTGCGCTCCTGAATACTAAACTTTGAGCTAGTGGAGTGTTTATTCTAGACATTAGTGTAACAATATTACTGTCATTTTTTGATGTATGTTTAAATGAATTGACAGTATTTTGAAAATATACGAGCGAAACAGACCTATCAGAATTTAGACAACTCTCAAACCGGCTATAACTGAGTCGAAGTAGAATGAGCAGTTCCTAAACCCCCATCTGTTGACATGTACAGATTGTCAAAGGCAGGGGAGAGCCAACCACAGTTAAGTTCTTCTCATTTGGTCTCATTGAAGAAATTCCTCCATCTTGTTTGGAATGGTGTTAGTATACAAATGAGATCTTTGAAAGCGATGCCAGTGTGAATGGTAAAGCTTCATTATAAAATCCAAAATTAGATATAAAGAAGTGATATTAAGGGCTGTGACTTCTTTTTTAATAAATTATAGACAATATAACGCAAATACAGTCATATTTCACTTAATGACAGAGAAATGCCTCTTTAGGAGATTTTGTCATTGTGTGAACATCACAGAGTATACCTAACAAACCCACAGGGATAGCCTACTGTACCCCAGGCTATATGGTGTAGACTATTGCTCCTAAGCTACAAACTTATACAAGATGTTCCTGTACTGAATATTGTAGACAACTGTAACCCACTGGTAAGTATTTATATATCTAAATATAGAGGAGGCACAGTAAAAATAAGGTATTATAATCTTGCACCCTGGATATGAGGTCCATTGTTGACAAGCAATGTATGATCATAGGTGCAGTTAGCTTGCCTGGTGTCTTCTGCTTAATGACTCTCAAGGAAATGAACATTGAAAAATTCCTTATCCTATAGCAGAAAGCAGAACTTGCTCCATTTTTTTTTTAATGCCACAGCAGTATTTTCTCATGACTTCCTCACTTGAGGAGGAGAAATATCAATTCGGAGAATACCGTTTCATAACGAAAAGCATCTCAGCATTAGAAACATGTTGTACAAAATAATAGTCTGCTTTGTCCCAAGACAGCAGGATTCTACCTTTCCTGGCAAGCACATTTATAACATACATTTTTAAGCCACATAGATTCTACTGTATTATTATGATTATTATTTTTTACACTAAAGACTGGCCAAACAAACCAACAAAAGTGCATTTTCTTACTGAAGAAGATGAAAAAAATGTCAAAAAAGCAAGCACTTAAGTTACAACTGCCCCCAGGCAAATGTAACTTCATGCTGGGTTTATGCTACTCTCATAAACACCACTCCACAGGAAATCACTAACACTAACCATGACCAAGCCAGTCGTGTCTTTTTGAGAATTTAAGGCATAATGGCCTTAATGAACTTGTACAGTATCTGAAAAGTTTCCAATGTAGATCCCTTCATAAAGTGAACTGTGTTCCATGTCACGGTCTTCTGCGTTGGGCCATAGATGATTGTGCATTATTTTGAAATTGTAAAGGGAGGCGAACGTCAGCTAAAAGTATATTCTTTTAACTGGGCAGCTATCAGAGAGCTGCATTAAAATTGGTCTCATATTTTTCTCGGGTGGTCAGATGTCAGAGTCAGGCCGCATGAGATCAATAACAACAATCTCAAGTGCTAAAGATGTTGCTTTACGCACTCAAATCTAGGCATGAAAACGGACAATACAGATGAGAAAAGATCAAATAAGCAATCCAGTCCACAAATACACCCCAGCAGGGAAAATAGCTTCCTAAAATAAACCTTCTAATATTTTAGCAGTGTTGACTTTTGTATGTCCCTGGTGATTAAGCTTCTATCGCTCACTTTTCCTGCAAGGCTATTCTTGAAACCCAATATTTTCCTCTGTCAGGAAGTGCCTTAAGTTTCCCTTTCTCAGTTTCAACCTACAATCCCGGCACTCCACAGGATACTAGAAGAACAATTAAGGAGTTGTAAATCATCCTAAACATTTTCAATGAATGCTATCCAAAGTCCTAGAACCAGAAGTAGCTTCTTCTTTATAATTTAAGTTTTTTCTTTCATTATATGTTATGCAATAGCAATTAAGCAGAGAGATGAAAACCTTTAAAACAGAAACTATGACTGACCATAATGTAATTTTAATTAATATGTTTTATATTTTTAATTTGAAGTAGCATATGAATCCTTTCTTTTCCTTGATTGTTTTTGCTTCTCTCCCCTATGCAATTGTAGTTTAAACCATTCATCTGGAACAAAGGAAATTTTATAATTAAATGCTGCATTTCGATTTGTTTCAGAAAATAATTTTTATGTGCCTTATTCATTTTATATTCAGAGACAAAACAGCCCAGTCTGTATAGCTTCTAGGTTTCATTCTTCCATTTTAGTTTTTGGTTTCAATATTTGATTTCAACATTTAAGTTCAAAGACATCTGTGTTGGTTCATTTAAATGCCCGAAGCTGGGTAATTTATAATGAACAGAAATTTCTCAGCTCATGCTTCTGGAGGCTGGGAAGTCCAAGAGCAGGGGACTGACAAGGGCCTTTTTGTCATATCCTTTGATTGCAGAAGGGCAAAGAGAAGGCACAAGAGAGGAAGAATGGACTTGTCTTTTTATAAGAAACTCCCACAATAACTATATTAATTCATCAATGAGGACAGAGCTCTCATGGCCCAATCACCTCCCATTATACCCCACCTCTCAATACTGTTACAATGAGAATTGATTTTCTAACACAAGCTTTTTGAGGGGACTCATTCAAATCATAGCATGTGGAGGAAATATCCCACTTGAGATCAACAATTTATATTAATAGAATATACTTAGAAGGTTACGTTTCTCTCAACCACTCAATCTGCCTAACTTTTATCTCCTATGCAGGATTCTCTTGACCTTGCCTCTTGGATAAGAAACATTTTCTCTACACAAATTAGGAAACTTCTCAGCACTGTATGTCAGTACTTGTGCTTCGAATTACTATACAAATGTGTAAGAGCGTCTCACAGTAGGGTTTTGCATTTTTCAAGGTTGTACACTCCAACATCGGAAAAAATAGCATTTGATATTTTGCTTACTTCTCTCCCAAGGGGTGTTTTGATATTATGTTTGTGTTCATTTTATTCCGAGATCAATGTTACCATATCAATTAACTTGGCCCCTTATGGAGGCATCATTGAGAATCTGAACAAATCCTCATGACTTGTTTAATTTCTCATGTCTGTTATGATCTTCAACCCTTAGTTATTTTGCAGAAAAGCTATTTCATCCCCCCTTTGGCTTTAGCAGAATCCATAACAATATTTAAAAACTATATATATATGTACACACATATGAAAATAGAATCCAAGCTAAAAAGAAATTTCTGCTCGTAAAAAGCACTTGAGTTACAAAACAAATATGCTACATGAAAGATGACAATTTACAGGGCAGAGAGTAATACTAGAATATGATGGTGGGTTTGGGAGATAATAGTTTATATATTTTATACTATACAATTTTTTTCAGTAGAATTTTAAAAGAAACCTTGAAACCTGCGACTATAAGGTTATAAATAATTCATTTTAGTAGTAATTTACCAAAGTTTTGTGAATTTGTCATAAGCACTAAGGAAGGCAACTGGAGATCTAACACTATCACTATTTCATTTCTTTCTAAACTCTCAAAGGCTATCAGGTTAATACAATGCAAAAGTCCCAGGTTTCTCCCAAAATAACCATCAAGGATTTGACCATTATGTAAATAACCAGCATTGATTTAGGTGATGGATGGCACAGGTTTTCTTTGGATAAGCACTTAATGATGAGCTTAGATGAAATTACTAAGCTTACAGATGGTTATTTTCCTTTCTCCCACTTTTCTATGAAAAGAATAACCAATGAAAAGTAACAGTAAGTACAAATCTGGCAGTCACTCTCTTTCAAATTAGCTAAAGGTAAAATAAATAGACTACCTTGAAGTTCACACCTATCATCTCCCCAAATAAACTATTGTTTATGAATTTAAATATGTACCTGGGCAAACATTTTAAAATTTAAGACTAATAATTTTCTGTGTAAATTTTTATTTATAATTTAAACATTCAATTAGTTATATACTTTTTTGAATTAATAAACACTGAATTGCCAAGAGCCAAGGTTATTGATTTTAAAATTACCTTTTCTTCCTTTATCAATGGAAGCATATTAAGTGGAAAATCGCTTGATGTAATCATTTTTTATTAAAATAAATCACACCTTGAAAATGCTGAAAAGTAAATTATTTTTCTTAGATTTTCTGTAACAATAAAAATTAAAGGATTATAGTTTCAGTAAGAATTTCTATGCAATATTTACTGTTGTAAAAATTATAGAAATTATAAGTACAAATGTATGTATAGAATCAGGAATATAGAAATGAATTTGCTAAACAAACTTTTCGTATAGAGTAAGGTGACCAGATTTTAACATTGGTAAAGCAGGACACCATCAACTCGGTGGGGGGTGGGACCTGGGGGGCGGGGCCTGACAGCAATGCAAACTTTGATAAGCAATTCTCAATAACCTATTCTCAATAATCTCAACAATTATTTGTTATTATTAAAGTTTAACATTATAAAATTAACAAAAATAATATAAAACTCATATCCTGGTGAAATAGCCACATGGCAGCCGAAAACTATACATTCCCTTCCTGTTCTCCCAAGGACTTTTTTAAAACGCTGCAGGACACAGGACAAATTGTTAAGAACAAGGACTGTCCTGCCAAAAGCAGGATGTCTGGTCACTTTAGTGTAGAGATCCAAATAGCAAATATTTTAGGCTTGGCAGTTCATATTTGAAATTGACTGTATATTCTTCTTTTAGGGATGTGGGGGGGTAGGAGGTATATATATGTATGTATGGTTTTTATACAATCCATTAAAAATGTAAAAACTATTCTTAGCTCACAAGCCATTTTAAAAACAGGCTACAGTTTGCAGGTGGCCTCTTAGGCCCATAGTTTGATAACTCCCTATGATAGAGCAATAAATATTTGGACACATCTTCTCCAAAGGGCAGAAACCAATTCTGTGTATATAACACAATATTTATTCACATTTCTATGGACAAGAATCATTTGCTTTACTGTCCTATGTCACTAACTTAACATCTATCCCTAGAGAATGAAAGATAGCCTAGTCAAGAGAAAGGCCGTGGTACTTGTCCTTATGGAACCAGAAACCCCAACAACAGTCTGCTATGCAACGCCCAACACGCCACTGAAAGGATGCTCTGGAATCACTTCTGCCCATTTCTCAATCTTCGACTATTTTTCTGTACCACATTTTTGTTAGATAAAAGGGAAATTTTTGAGCTTTATACACACCTGGGTTCAAATCTCTGAAATTCCTTTTATGTGGTATTTAGCTTTGAATAACTCATGTAATATCTATAAATCTTACGGTGTATATGTGCATGTAAAATGACATTACTAACACTATATTTGTAGTTTTAATATTAAATGAGGCCACACCTATATAAAATTGCATCCTTTCTTTACCCGTGCTCTTGATCTGTAGGTTTCCTTTCTGAAGCCTGAACATTTTAGAGCTAACTATAGGAAGAGATTTTGCAGTGTGATTCAAAGCTGAAATCTCTGTCACCTCCATCATTATTCATTTCATTATATCAAAGGAGCTGCTCCATTATGAAATAGTCTTATAGGCAAGCACATATCCAGAATACTAATCAGCCTTTTACCTTGATAGACACAATGTATTTCCAACACACAGGGAGCCCATGAGGTGGTGAAAAGCCTAGACTAGGTCTTCAGACACATGGTTCTCAACGAACTCTTACTGATATCCCTGAGGTCAAATTATTCTCATAATAACTTCAAGGTCTTTTCAGCCTCTTTCTCCCTTATTTGTTTAGAATTTTCCAGAGCCTACATCATTGGTAATAGCTTAACAGATTGCTGAAGCAGATATTATCATAAATAAATATAATATAATAAACTGTAAAAGAATATCTTTTAACTATCTTTTTAGAAAAATGAGTTTTTTACATAATGTGTATTTTCATAAACACATACTCTAAGAATGTCTTATTGTCCATTTCTAACTATGAATATCAATGAATATAATATACAAAAAGCTTTTTTGCAAAATCATGGTTAGACAAAATCTTAAAAAGTATCGCTTTGGATATTAAACATGTCACTTAGCTTTAGCTTACATGGAGAACTTTGTTTTAAATTGTTTAAGGACATGACAGCCTGTGGCCACCCTTTTAGATAGAAGAGTTCCCCTCTCAGATTTTCCTCCTCTTCCACTTTCTCTTCATCCACAGAAGCCACCAATCTGAAGCTGCTTCCTTGCTCCTTCCCCCACAAAATATCTAACTTGTGCACAGAATATTAGTGATTCCTTGTCCTCCCACTGTCCCTGCCCTCCAGGGACAGAGAACTGTCTAAGTCAGGACCTGGAAGTGTAAAGAGATCTTCAACGTGATGCGGGATATGGGCCAAGTATTTAAAAGGCATTGAGGCATTTAGATCTTTCATGCTGCAAATATTATTCTTCTAAGATAGAAGACAGAATACTGGGGAAAGGGCACAGGCCTACACTTACTGATCTTATGTCATGGCTCTGTTACATGTTCAGTAACTTTGTCCATTATTTTCATCAATTGTAACCAGTAAACGCTCCATCAGATGGGAAGCATTCTAGGTTCAACCCCCTAGGGGTCTAGTTTCGACCTAGGTTCTCGCTTTAACAACAGGTGCGTTAGTGAATTACTAAATTTCATTGGTAAGGTCATTCACACATATAAGGTTTTACATTTGAATTCTAAAAGCTTCATAGAAAGTTGTATGTCCCCTGTGTTTCAAGAAGGGAATTAACAGAGGGGAAGTAGGTGTGAGAGAAGAGGAGCCATATTCTGAGGTCTTCAGAGGAAAATGTTCAAGAACATTCAGATTGGAGAAATTATGTGCTAGGTAGAAAACTACATAAATTCCTTCATCTACTTACTGGAATGACTTTGAATCATTTTGAATCTATGGCTATTAATTTATCTTTTATAAAAAAGACGCTTCCTATTGATTCTTTTAATTCTTTCTCTCTAACATCACACCAACAGTTAAAATTAATGGTCTCTCAGGGAAATTTGATTGAGAATTTAGTAATTCTTGGATTGATTTAGAGATTCAAAGGATAATAATTTTATTTGGTTAATTTAGCCAAACAATCAATTCTAAGGAAAATAAAGACTGTCATAAATCTTTTAAGTTTAGTCCAACTATTCAATATTTGGTTTTAAAAACATACATAATTAACTAGCTCACTGGCCAAGTGTAGTGAGTGTGGTAGGATTCTTTTTTTCCACATAATGCAAAAATCTATTTTGCTATTTAAATCACTTTCTTCTTATTCTGAGACAGCCAGAAGTTTATCACTGAACTCCATATATTATCCTGGCCTTGTAAAAAGAAATGGTATGCTTCAGCCTTTTCTGCTCCAGGTATATAAAAGTCAATTATTTTCATTTATTTTCAAGGGTTCATTGACTGTAAAGCTTGGATCAAACATTCGTTTATTTGCAAATTCTTGACATTTTTATTAATTAACTCCAAATTCCCAGAAAAAAAAATAGATGAGCAAAAACTTAATATTTATATTATAAACCCCCTCACATGAGATTATCTCATCATTAGGTCATTATTAATTTACTTTTCTTATCATCCAAATAAGTAAAAGAAAGAGGGAGAGAGGTCTGGGCACGCCACTTCATCAAGGTTACCCGACTGCGCGAGGGATCTCATCATTATTCTTAGTATAATATAATTGATACCAAAATCAAAGATAAAATAATATTGTACTAGGAATTGAGAATAAGTAAAAGAGTACACAAAACTGGTTGTAAAATGAGTTTAAAATGAAGCCACAAATATCCATTTAATTAATTAATTAAGGTAT
This sequence comes from Galagoides demidoff, assembly GCA_963574575.1. Lineage (NCBI taxonomy): Eukaryota > Metazoa > Chordata > Mammalia > Primates > Galagidae > Galagoides > Galagoides demidoff. Next base: position 34,715 of record CAUYQV010039533.1, on the reverse strand, counting down.
TCTACATTTATTTTAATTATCCTTTGCAAATAAGATTCCTCTCAAAAAGGTTACTTCCCAAGTTTTGCCATACTCTAAAATTTGACATATGAATTTCTTCTCCTTTGGCATTTAGCTTCCCAGTGCTTTCTACAATGGTGATTTAATCTACAAGGGCTGTTGAATCATACCAGAACAAATATCTAGGACAATGTATGAGAGCATGTTCTAAGCCTTGCTATGGACTGAATGTTGCACCATCCGCCTCCGTGTAATGGAATTTGGAGGTGAGGCATCATCATTTTAGATACAAAAGACATAGAATCACCACTTCCTGCAGTTGCCAGATTCTGAATCCAATAGAATTTCCTTTCTTAGAAAGGAAAACTGTTGTACACATTTCCCTGGAGAAAGACAAAACAAATAGAAATTGAGACACATGTTTTACGACATAGTTTCACAAATGCTGAACATGGTAGGCACAGACCTCTTGGATTTCTGTTTTTGAAACTTTTCCCTTTGCATACTGCAGGCTTCTAAAATATGTGCTGCGTTACATTCTATTACTGCGCAGCTCTTCAGGCCTTCCGTGTTGATTACAAAGTTGATATGTGTTTAGAAGGAACTGGTTTCTGAGCAATGAGACTTCCTTGCCCTTTGGATGGTATGTGCGGCTCCCCACAGATGTTCTGGTGCATTATTTAGGTTTTCTGGCCATTCTCTGTAGGCAACAGTGCATCAACTTAGGCAGTGCAGATAAAACTAGCTAGCAGAAGTCAGGTTTCACAGTATGACTACCTCTCTGGAGGAACTAGACCATGCTATACACAGGGGGTGAAAAAGAACTCAAACAGCGACTGAACTATTTCTACTTGGCATTTTAAAATTGAACTTTTGCTTTTTGAATGAATTTGAAGAATCTTAATTTTTCTGATCAGCGTAAATCTTTGAAGAAAGAATTCTTGCTGCATTATACATAAGCTGTACAGCCAGAAACAGGCATTTTTGCATCACTGAGTATATTTGTGTCTAAACTCCTTAAATTCAGCTTGATGAATAGTATTCAAAATTCTTCTTATTTCCTAGACAAAATGTTTAGATATCAGCTCCACAATGGCACAATGAATTATTTAGCCAATAAGTAGTTATTTAGCACCCGCTGAGATTCATGAATCATAACTCCTGCTCACGGAGAAGTTAAATTCTAGTCAAGGGCAAGATAATGACTAGGAAAGTAGAAAATTTTGCAGGACTGATTTAAAAAAATTATACAATAATCTACTCTTCTCAGTTCTCAATAACTTTATTTTATTTCTAGTTTTAAAATGTCTTTCTACATAGTATATGACCACATATTTCAATTAGTGGTGCTCTTATAGCTTCTCAGCCTTAACCTGAAATGATATCTATCTTTTGACAACTACAGGTACTACTTGGGGTTCCCAGAGAAACAGTAACAAGAGCAAAAGAAATTGGTTCATGTGATTATGGAAGCTGAGAACTCCTAACATATGCATTTGGGAAGCTAGAGACCCAGGAGAGGTTATGGTATAATTCTACCCTGAGTTTGAAAGTCTGAGAACCAGGAGAGCCAATGATGGAAGTTTTAGACTGAAAGAAGGCAGGCTCAGGACCCAAGAGAACCTGATATTTAAGTTTGAGACCAAAAGCTGAAATAATGTTCCACCAAATATCTGGGCAGCCCATGGCCCAGTCAAGTTGACACATAAAATTAGCCATCACAAGCCCACGTCTTGTCGACTTAGCATCCATAACATCTCATTAAATCGTATTTAATCTCTAAATAAAATCAATAACAAGATTGTAATTCTGCTCAACATAATGTAACTTCTCTAAGTACAACCAAAGCATACTAACTTCTCCCCCAAAAGGAAGTAAATTTCTTAAGTATTCTTTACTCTTCCCCTGGATATTTTATAATTTAAATACTATTATGTAAAATTAACAATACTCAAACAATATAAAATAAATACATCTCATGTTACATGATGAGAGAATTAAAGAGGCAAAACAAAGATATTTGTGTAATATATAAAACACATACAGAAAACACATCCAAATAAAAATAAGCAGGAAATACTCATGACAAATATAGTCCTACTTTTTGTAACTGGCTAGGTGATTATAGCTGGTATTTATAACTATCTCCTTCTTGTGCATATTCTGTATTCCCTTTGCCTTGAGCAAGCATCTCAGCTGATCATGATTCTTTAACTACTAGGGTAAATCACACCTTCGTTACTAAAGAGTCTGGACCATTAGTAGTCTTACCTGGGTTGGACTTTTATAGTTTTTTATTGGCCTTAATCACAGGACATGGTAATACTGACAGATGCCATAAGGGATCTCCTATATTCCAGCCATACTCTATCTTACCTCTACTTTGTAGTAGTAGACCAAGTTCTTTTTAGTAGTCAGCGTCAATCACCCCACCAGCATAGTAACTCCCTTCTTTGCTCAGACAGAGGCACAAGGGGCCCAAAGGAACTGGGCATCAGTCTTAACTTCCAGTTCAATGAAATCATTATTGTCTCCTGGTAGTGATCTTGAAATCAAGATCTCTAGAGTTTAAGGTCATGGAAACAGGAAGAAAAAATTTTGCTAATGAGTGGTGTTACTTTCATTTCTATCCTTTAATTTCAGGAATCATGAATCCTTACTATGGAGGAACCATCCATCCCAATAAATTTGATGCTCACTCAGAGCATATATGGTCTTCTGGTGAACCCTTCTTCCAGACTTGTAAGATCTGGCACTGTAACTATGACTTCAACCATTCTGTCCATTCCACCATTCTGTCAAGCCAGCTGCTTCAGGATGGTGGAGAACACGAGAAAACCAGTGAATTCCATGAGCATGGGCTCATTGCCACACTTTAGTTGCTTTGAAGTGAGTTCCTAGAGGAGCAATAATACTGTGTGGAATATCCTGATGATGGAGAAAGAATTCTGTAAGGCCATGGATGGTAGTTTGGGCACAAGCATTACATGTAGGGAAGGCAAATCCGTAGCTAGATTTGTTAGTGTCTATTTCAATTAAAAACAAAATGCTGTTCATTACACAATGGAAGTAGCCCAATGTAATCAACCTCCCACCTGGTATCTGACTGATCATCTTGGGGAATGGTCTCCTATCAGTCACTCAGTATTGGCCTCTGTTGCTGGCAAATTAAGCACTCAGCAGTGGCCATTGGTAGGTTGGCTTTGGTGAATGGAAGTCCATGTTGCTAAGCTCATGTATAACCTCCATCCCTGTCACTATGACCACCTTGTTCATGAGCCCACTGGGCAATGACAAGGTGGGTGGGGAAAGAAAATGACTGGCAGGTCATCTTATCCACTTGATTATTGAAATCTCTCTGCTGAGTCACCCTTTACTAAGCATTCACATGGGATGTGAATATCTTCATTTTTTTTTTTTTTTTTACCAATTTAGAAAGGTTTATCTACAGAGTTCTTCCCCAGATTTTCTTGTCACCAATTTTCCAATTATGTTCCTTCTAAGCCCCAGACCATCTTGCCAAACCATTGGCTATAGTTAAGCAAAATTCATGTCTTTTTCTAATAAAACTGATCTGGTTGTCTTAAGCAAGACCTGGTCACATTTTTTAAACAAATGAGAAAGTCTTGGAATATGAAAAAAGAGGAGACAGTAGCCAAACACACCCAGGTAGTGAAAGCCTTTTTTTCATATTTAAGTTTCTTTTCAATGTCAAAAAAAAAAAAGCCCAAGAAAAAATCAAATGTCATAAACAGTGATATATTCTGAATGCTAACTAAAGGCCAAGCAAATTAAACACATGCACGTAAAGTTATCAGAGTCATAATTACTTCCAACAACTAAGTATGTGTAGTAATGTTGAGAACCATGCCAAGATATGCAGATAAATCAGTGGATCATGGATTTAAAACATTTGAACTTCTTCTTACCTTACCTCCTAGAGTCTTGAAACATATTTTTTAGCACATACCTCTCTAACTCCTATACATCATTTGGTCCTCAGCTTAAACATCACCTCCCCAAGAAACCTCTCTTAATCCTTAGACTGGGTTACAGTTCCCATTATATATTTCTAAGATCTCTTTAACTTATCCTTGGTAACAATTTCATATTCACAGTATTAGTCTAGATTCTCCAGAGAAAGAGAACCAATAGGTAAGATGGATGGATGCATGCATGCATGCATCCATAGACATATTCATTACAAGAAGTTGGTTAATGTGATTATGCAGGCTGAGAAGTCCCCAGATTTGTAGCTGGCTAGCTAAAGATGCAGGAGAGCCAATGGTGTGTTTCCACTAAAAGTATAAGACTGATGAGTAGCTCCTGTCTGAAGGTCAGCAGTCACAAGACTCAGGAAGAGTCAAGGTTTCAGTCTGAGTCTGAAGATAAGAAATTACCAATATACCCTTTTGAAGCCACTAGGCATAAGGAATTCACTCTTATCCACAAGGGGCCAGCCTTTCTGTCCTATTTGGGCCTTCAATTGATTAAATGAGGCCCACTCACGTTATAGAGGATGACTCAGTCTACGGAATCAAATGTTAGTCTCATCCAAAATCATCCTTCCAGAGACATTCAGAATAACCTTTTACCAAATATCTGAGCCCCTGGTAATTGCCCAGTCAAGATGATACATAAAATTAACCATTATACCCATTTATTATTTTTTAATAATTACATCACCCAAGTTGTGTCTGGTTTTCTCCCCTACATTTTCCCAGTGCTTAAAAATAATAGACACTGGTTAATATTTTTTATAGAATAATGGACTAAACACCTATTCAAAAGTGCCAGCTCCATCTTTATATGAATAAAAGTCTTTTTTATGACTATGATGACATAAGAGCACATATGTCTTTTGCCTGAATCTCCCTTTATGATCTACCAAGGCATTCTATTTACCAAGGCAAAGAATTACTGGAGTCATGTATATTTTTCAAATAATGTTTTAGTAATTTCCATTACAAATTCAATTGAGATGGCATGCTTTTTTCTTTATAATGTAATTCATATATTGCATATTTAGAACTTTATTTTACATATGCATTTAAAACATTCTTTAATTGGCCCCACATTCCCCTCCATATATATTCTTAGTATCTGTCCTCTACTTCACAGGAAAATTTTTCAAAAGTTGTCAATAATAAATAAGGCTGCTGCCATTGTTTTATCATCCACCTCTGCACACTCTGGTGTCACCTCATCTCAGCTTTTGTTTTTCCTGCTTTACCCGTGGCCCTCCCACATCACTAAATCCAATGATTAATTCTAAAGGGTCCTCAAACTTGAGGTCTCCTTGCATTGACACCACTGGCCTCTTGAAACTTTTGGAAGCACTCTTCCTCCCCTCTCTCCCTCCCCTCTTCCTCTCCTTTCCTGTATGACCCCCTCTTTCTAATTGCAACTGTGTAAGGTTTTCCCAGCTTTCTGCTAGATTTCCTCTCAAACTACACTTCCTCAGCCAGTCTCAATCACCACCCACATGAAGGTGACTCCCAAATTTGTGTTTCCACCTACATCTTTCCTCTGTGTTCCACACCACGTACCCATGACACTGCATTTGCATGTCTCGAAGGCCACCTCTGTCTCAGCCTCTTTTGTACTGTGGTCCTGATCAAGTGTTCTCAATCTCAGTAGTGTCAACAGCATATTTTTATGTCCAAAACAGAATCCTAAGAGTCTTTGCTAATACTTCCCTCTCCATCACACCCTTGTGTCTACAATCACCCTGCTGATGCCACTTCTTACATATCTCTTAATTTCTTCTACTTCTTTCTCTTCCATGCCCCACTTCCTCTTCCCTAAACTTCAAGCTCACATTACTTCTGGCCTGCAAGAAACTTGCATGACTATGACAATTGATTAACTTTTTTCCCTCTGAGTTCACTTCTAGTCACTCCAATCTGTTACCCACATTGCAACTGGAATGAGCTTTTCAAAATGAAGATCAATCATATATATCTTCTTCTTGAAAAACTTTGACGGAGTCTTCCGTATTTAGCCTAAACAGCAAAATCTTAATATGTCTGTAAGATCCTGCATCATCATACCTTCCTCTGTCTTTCCAGGTGCATCTTAATTTATTCTCCTCTAGCTCCATTACCCACTTTCTGTTCCACTGCACTCAAGACACACTGGCCTGGTCTCACATGCTTGAACACTCATTTGCTTGAATGCACCAGACTTTTTCATATGACATGGCCTTTACCATTCAGTGTAGAATGTCCCCACCCAGACATAGTCTACCCCCAGCTAATAAATTGACACAAATCTCAGCAAAGTCTTTCCATCATATACCTTTCATGATGGAGCAAATGTAATTTTGTTTCATCATTTTATCAATGTTTACATTCTGTACTAGACTGTCATGTTCATTAGAATAACCGTGATATCTCTTTTATTCACAGCTACTCCCAAGATCCTGCCTGACACATAGATTAATAAATGGTAAAGCTAATTGAACAAAAATTTATCAAGTGTTCCTTGTGTGCAGATACCATAAAAGTGATATAAAAATATGTTGGATGGCTCGGTGCCCGTAGCTTAATGGTTAGGGCGCTGGGCACACACACCAGAGTTAGTAGGTTTAAACCCACTCCAGGCCTGATAAACAACAATGCCAACTACAACAACAACAACAAAATAGCTGAGTATTGTGGGGGGCACCTGTAGTCACATCTACTTGGGAGGCTGAGGCAAGAGAATCACTTAAGCCTGAGAGTTTGAGGTGGCTGTGAGCTGTGACACTATGGCACTCTACTAAGGGTGACATAGTAAAACTCTGTCACAAAAAAAAAAAAAGTGTTGGAGATGACCCCTGCGCTCTGAGAGCTTACCTTTCAGTTTAGGAGGTAAATATAAATGAAGGTAAACATTGTAGTAATAATTAATGTCAAATGCCATGACTTTAGAAGTCACAACATAATTTTAAAATAATTTATAAATACAACAAATAAGACACGTATAGCTGGGACACCCAAATGGTGATTAATAAGTGATAATAGTTGGAAGGTGGACCTTGGAAAATGGGAAGGAATTGGAAAAGCAAAAGTAAAGGGGCTGAATTTTCTGGGGAGAGGAAGATAAAGAATAGCCCTTAGGAGGCAGGGGAGCCTCGGGGTCAAGATCAATGGAAACATATTCACAACAACCTGAATTTCTAGGTTCTAAAGATCTGTGGAAATGAACAGACCATAGTCCCAGAACTTGATAAAGGCTGTACGGTGGTATAAGAATTTTAATAATTGGAAATTCTGCAGTAAAGCCTTATTATTATATTTCTGGAAGGTAATAGAAGTACCATGGCTGCATAAGTGGAATGTGGGAAGAAATGGTGTGAAAATCCAATGGGTTGGTTAAAAAAATTTCTTTTTCTTTAACTAGCTTGCAAAGTTAATAGACTTATTGGACAGTTTCCTAAATCTCAACAAGATTTTGGAAGTATCCCCCTAAAAAGCAGGATATGTGTTCTTCCCTTTGGTAATCAGAGTTGTTCTATGTCTTCAAAATTCTGTTCATGCTTAAATGTACCCACAAAACTTCCTTTTAAAGGAATCCAATCCAAAAATGGTTTGCCAACAATCCTTGGAAATTGGTCGCTTATTCTGAAAGTTACATTTTTTAAAAGAACAAAGTAGCAGTATTTGGCAGTATCAAATGCAAACTTATTACTTTATCTGTGAAATCTTCACTTTGCTACAGAAGAATTAAGAAATTCAGAACCCCTTTCATGGAATTTTCTACATAAAAATACTCATGGAAATATCAATGTAATACTGCTTTATAGCGTTTCTGTAGATGTATATCTATTAAAAAATATAAACTGGCTCACCTACCAGGTCTTCAAATCACAATGACATTTAGGCAGGAGATGATGATGTATTCAAAAACAGACATCTGTTTAGTTTGATTTCTTATCAAATTAATGCATCACATAGTTTTAAGAGTCAAATACTTCCATGAGGCTTGTTTTGAAAAAGGTCAGTGTCTCCTTCTCCTGCACCCCACTATCCTTGCTTCCTGCTTCCAGAAGCACCCCCTAGTGGCTTAATTTCAGATTTAGCATTAACTAGTGACTTCCTGTTCTGGAACATGAGGACTTCACTCTCCTTCCAGCCCTTCCCTTGCCTGGTCCCACCCCATTCTCACACAGTCTCCATCCCCCCTCTTCTTACTAGAGGGACTCAAATATTCAGATCCACATTCTATGTTTACTTTAACCATGCAAAAGAATTCTCCTCCGAGTCACGCGATTCATTGTGCCTTCTTCAGTTTCATTTTCTTTCCTGTGTAACTTTCTGTTCTTCTTAGAGTTAGTAATTGTCTCATATACAGCTTGCTTGATTTTCTTTAGAAGAATCACCAGTTTAAACCCTAGCACTCTGCAATCAGGTACTCTTTTTCAGTACGTTAAAACAGACGAGGTATCCTATCTATTTTATCTTTTGGCAGTAAGCACTCATGGAGCCTTCTGGGTCCCTTCTATTTAAATGCATAAAACAGCCATCATCACAGGATGGCTCCTCCCATAATCTTGAGGGGATCCTCTTTACTTATCTCTTCAGTTGAACCAACGTTCACTGCATCCCTTGTCCTCCCCTTCCTTCTTATCCCTTCATTTCCTTGGAATATATATCACTTTAGTAACTTTCTGAGAAATTATGCTTTAGAAGTAAACATTTTTATCAACTGCTTGTCTGAATGTATCCTATTTTGTATATATTCAGTATAGAATCCTTGTTTGGAAATCATTTCCCTCAACATTTTGCAAACATTTATTTATTCCTTTAAGAATCCATTGATGTTTCTGAGAAGTCCAATGTCATTCTTATTTTTTGGCTATTTTTATGAAATCTCATATCTTGAAAATTGGTAAGTATTCTTTTTTATTTTTCCTCTGGTGTTCCAAAGCTTCACGACCATTTTCACAGTACAGACCTTATTTTGCTCCTCCTGCGTGGTACACGGCAGAACGTCTCAGTCTAATGCTTTAGTTCTGGGAAACAATCTTTTTTTTTTTTTTTTATGATGATTATCTCCCTTGCTTTTTTCTGTTCTGTCTTTTTGAACTGATTGTTTAATTTTTTTTTTTACCTTTCCTTTCTTAACATGCAGTCTCCTTTTCATTTTGCTTTTTGGGGGGAGATTTCCTTGGCTTTATCTTCCAAACCATTTTTTTTTTATAATTTCCACTATTATGTTTTTAATTTACAACGGGTACTTTTTGTTCTCTAAACACCATATTGGAACAGCACTGTGGCCTTTAGTTCCCAAAGTCAGTATCTTCTCACATATCACTATTTCTGTTTTTTAAATCTTCCTTTCTTGTACAGTCTGAATTTCCTCCGGGGAATTTTTCCTCTGTCTGTGTACTTCTTTCCCAGCAGAAGGCTTCCTTCAATGCCTGGTGATCCCAGCTGCCTGCTCATAATGAAACCTAGGCACTCCTCATCGTACTGGAAGTTTCAAGGCCCTAGTAGCAATTCTCCATCACTGAGTTTATTACAGAATGATCTGGCTGGGCAATAAGAATGGAGAACCCCACTCTCACTGTCCTTTGCTCTTTTTCTCTTGGGATAGTCAGAGTCCCTGGAGAAGGCTCTTCCAATCTTCCAAGTGGAAGGTAAGAGTCTGGCTGCCACTGTTTTGGGGAACAAGTGGCAACATATTTGGGAAAATCTTAATTGTCCATATACAACATTTTAAAATTGCATATGAACTTTGCAGACACCCTGTATAATATCCCACTGTAATATCTTTATTTTCAATACAATATTTTCATTCCCAACTATATCTCTTGACCACCATCCCTCCATTATAATTTCTCCAGAGAAGACCTTTCCAGTCTTCGGCCAGCTACAGGCAGAATAGATCAGGGTGACCGAGTACTTCATATATGGGATTTCAACCAATTAATCTATTTTAACAGGAGCCTCAAACACCCTTCCAGAGAGAGGTACCTGGTGGGTGACAGACTGGGTAAGCTGTATAAAATAGATCCCTGGGTCCCACTCTCAGACATTTTGATTCTATAGATCCTACTAGAACCCAGACACCTAGATTTCTATTTTAAATATCCTCAAGTCTTTGAGGTACAGCCAGGTTTAGAAACTATTCCAGTAAAGCAGATCCACCTAGATAGAGCAGAAACACAGGGGTGTTTTCTTAATGAATTAACAAAATACCCCAAGAAATTTTTATCATAGCTTTCTATGTCAGGGGCTGAAAAAGATCATTTGAGTGAATTTTCTCCTTGATTTCACAATTCTGAACACATCCTATCCACCCTGATGCCTGAGCAGAGGAGGGTGTACAGGGCTGACACTCAGGGCCTGTGGGAGTTACCATAATCCCCAGCGACTTTTGCAGCTGAGACACCACCATGCATTCTCAACACACGGATGGAAGAGATGCCGGCTTTGTGGCTGCCACCTAGAAATTCAATATAGCACACTCCCTGCTGAAGACACTCCTGGGACAGAACATGTTGGTCTTTCAGGAAAAGTACCATCACCCAGAGAGCGCACATCAGCAATCTTTTACACAGTTTTACTATGGTAATAATTACATTTAAGCCAGTGTTCGCGAGGAAACACACAAATAAAAAAAATCCAAGACCACTTTCCTTGCCAAAGTAAGGAACTTTACCTGAACAAGAGAGGACAGAAGTCTGGATCATTATACTAACACTTTTTTTCTTATGAATTCAAGTTACTTTTTTTATAAATTCTCATGAATTTAGCACAAGGTCCATATGGTTTATTTACAGATGTTAAACTCCAAATGAATGCTTCGAGTAGAATCACAGAATTTTATTGCCAAAAAGAAGTAAGGATTATGCTATCTACCATAAAATCCTCACTTTATTGGCAAATAAATGGAGGCTTAGAAATCCTAAATGTTTTATCTATTGTCATAGATCTAGAAGGTGACAGCAGAACCAGACCTTCTAAAGTCTGGAGGAATTTTACTTCCACCATGTCACTTTTCCTAAACCGTGTTCTCAAAAATCACAGGTGTTCCCTAAGTGTTTGATGATGGGAGAGAAATATGAAGATTTGAGGAGACATGTAATATACCTACATAGACAGGTAGGTTGCATTCCCACAAGGGATAAGGGTGCATCTCTCCTAACTGATTTTGTACAATTCTAGTCATTTTCACAGAAGCCCATTGGCTACTTTGAGAAATGACCTCTGTCCTTTGTGGCTAAATTTTGTCTGCCTTTCTGTGAGAATTGTCCTTGTGGAGCACATGGTGTGAAATCAGGTTAACGTGGTGCAGACTTTTTCTTATTACAGTTTGGACGGTGATATCCAAAACTTCACCGGTGAATAGACCAGATAATTGTATTAGAGTTCAAAAGACATTATCACCCTGTGCCCTGAAGAGTTGTAGTGAGACTGAAGTTCTTTGGGGGAAATCCTTTTGTAGTTTCAATTTCTGTGCTGCTTTCTGCGGCAAATCTACAGGGGCTGCTACATTTGTGTCTAAGAGGAATGACATAGTTCCATTATGAAAGCAATTTGTGAATTCTTGACCTTGATCTTAAAGAATATTTCTCCACTTGCTTTAACTGTGCTATTATTACTCCCATTTCTCCTATTTCTATTTTTCCTTTACTGTGCCTTGAACGCCTCAGTTAAAAGGATTATCAGAAGTACAAAGTGTGGTATTATTAAAACAAGAATGAGACCTTATCTCTTTAGTTCATCAGTAAGACTTTGGTCCATTGACTAAGAGTGGTCTAAACTTTTTGAAGTACGCTACCTACATATTTCTGAGAACTTACAAAAAATTTTGAAGGTCATATATAGAATGGTGGTTTCTCTTTTAAATGCTCAAATGCTGGTTTCTAGAATTACATGTTTAGCTCCCCTAGAGACATTATAAATGTAGTGTTCCCCCTTTTTGTCCAGAGATGGATAGGAAGAATCATGTCCAACAGTCTTCTCCCTTAACAGTAATTGACATATGGGACTTTTTTGTATTTGGAAGCTATCGACAACTTTAGTGGCCATCAAAACGGATTGTTAACAAAGGGAGTTGGAGAGACAGATCTCTACTTGCTTACTTTGCTTCTTCTCATATTTTATTGCCAAGAATAGGCCCCTCAGAGCCCTTGAACTGATAAAAATTATCTGAGAAGTGTCTATCTATGAAAGTCCCACAACTCTAAGGAAAATCCAGACATTGGCATCATTGGGAAGGTGCCGTAATCCTTTTCTCGAGGTGCAATCTTTCAAATATAGAGCCTGACTCTAACTCTTGTATTTACACTCCACACCCAGATACCACTAAATTCCAATCTCCCGGGCAAGAAGCCTTAACAGTAAGTTATTCTTCTTTCTCCTTCATCACCATCAGCCCTTGATCTCTGAGCACTGCCTTATTTCCATCAATATTTCTCTCTTCTTCACTTTTCTCCTCTATGTCCCCGAGCACTGTGCAGTTTATAATCTTATGCTTGGGTTACTGCCTATTCCACTATCTGATCTTTCCTTTTAAACTTACGTTTATTTTGTCTTCCAACCTAGGGTTGTAAATTCCTCAAGGGCAGTCACAGCCCTATGCTTCTGTTGTACATACAAACACAGAATTTCACGGGAGCTCAAAAATACCTGTTGAATTTGATTCAAGAAAGGCCAGAGACAGTGCAAAGTTCAAAGGAAGCGCTGCAGGAGATACCCTTCCTCTTTGCACGTGGGGACAGAAACTCTAGATTTCACATTCCCTGAGCTCAGTAACACTGATCTCTGGCGTGAGATGGACAAGAGTGGGACCGTGAAGGTAGCGTTAGAGCAGGTCAGGTCCTGTCGGTTAAGGCAATAGAAAGAGAACAAACGGTCTGCCATAATCATGTTATGTTTTTCCCTGTAGTAGCTCAAGGCTACTTTACCATGTTGAAAATGCATTTTATCTTCTTATCCACATTTCATTAGAAGTGAGCTTTCACATAAAAAAAAAAGAGCTAGAAATTACAGTTGAAATACTGACCTTGATTTTTTTTCCCTGGGGGACCAGAGAGCAGATTCTCGTGAACTCTCAGGAGCTCCTGTGGGCAGGACTGTCTCGCAGTAGCCAGGGCAGTCGGGACCAGAGAAGACTGTCTCACCCCTGTGCTTTCTGCCTGATGTAGGAAGTGGGATCAGGTGACCCCGGCAGAGGTTAGAGCTGCAGAACATAATAGAAGGGACGTGTAAGCACTCAGATAACATTTCAAATGAAATTTAACATCATGCTCCAACAAAAGCCGGAGGCAGCAGACCTGGACCTTGTGCCCAGCTCTCTCACCAGAGTGATTTGTGAGCCCACGTCACCTCTCCCCTGGGATCCTCCTTGGCTTCTCGGCTACACACCGGACAGCACTGGTGACATTTACCTGAGAGGGATGTTGTGCTGTACAATGGAAGACAGATTTTCACCATGTAATGAACTCTATATTGACAGACCCATAAGCAGACAAAACAGTCTGCTGTAGAAATACTTAAAGAACAGCCAGGCACCGTGGCAGGCACCTGGAGTCCCAGCTACTCAGGAGCCTGAGGCAGGAGGATCTCTTAAACCCAGGAGTTTGGGGATGTTGTGAGCTAGGCTGAGGCCATGGCACTCTAGCCCGGGCAACAGAGTGAGACTGTGTCTAAAAAAAAAAAAAAAAGAAAGAAAGAAAGAAAAAGAAAAAAAGAATATTGAAAGAAATCACATTCCCCAAAATGTGGAGGGAAGAATGTCCCCAGGTAGGCTGTGGCCCATGGAAGTACGCTGTGGTCCAAAGACTTCCAGCTCAGCACGGGAACCAGTTGTATATCCAACCAACCGATCAGAACCAGCTTAGATAGTCACTGCCTTTATCTTTGTCACCCACAAACAACACCCGTGGCTCTGCCATGCCACAGGCCTCCATGACTATAGTATTCATTGAAAACGAATTTGTAGAACTTGACGAGAACAAAACCAATAAATAGAACAACAGAAGGGTGAGGCCAAGAGACAAATGGAAACGGAAGTCTATGCATCTACTATGAGAATATGCCAGGAGTCCAGAAACTAGAAATGCCCACAGTGCGGATGAATCGCAGGTAACAAGCGGTGCCCAGATACTAAGGCTATTGGCCGACAGGGAGCCTTCACACCTAGGGTTGTTATTAGACAAAGGAAGATAGGATTTTATGCTCCTCTGCCTCCTACCCAAAGACCGTATGTGGTGGAGGAAGTCATTTGAAAGAAAGGCTTATGTTCCAAAGCTTACTGCTTGCTTTTTATGTTGATAAGGTTGGAGACTCAGGGTAGGTGCTTTTTTTGTCCTTTTATTTTACTTCCTCCCTTTATTTATTTATTTATTTTAGGAAATAACTTGAAAATCTTCTTTGGTTGTGAAAGATGAAATTGGCAGGGTCTGAAAGTTTTATTATTTCTCTGCATAATAAGAGACGTTTTTGAGTTTTCTTCTGACAGCTCCAGAAGGAAGAAGTTGAAATGCCCTCCCAGAGAAGCAGAGGAAATGGTAACTTTACAGGGGGAAGGGGGGAATACATTCCAGAAAACAGAGGCGGTAAAGTGGAGGGACGGTATAATAAATAGCGTGTTTGTTTTACACGCTCAACACTCCCTCTCTCTTTTGTCTGCTGATCTCTCTTTTAAGGCACGTGATGGTACAGGAGTCCAGAAGAAGAATCTCTCGTCTCGCCCCCGATGCACTCTCACACACGGGCACAGCCCCCCGCCACATGAACACACACCACAGGGACAAGCACGTGGCCACACCACCACTTGTTGTGCGTGTACCACTGCCCTAAATTCCTGGTCACTTGAGGTCCCTCCAGGTATCTCCCTCCCCAGATTTTTTTGTTAATGGCTGCCTGATTTTCCTCAAACCAGATTCCAACCTAGGTCACCCATGATACTATTGTCCCACTTGTAGTTAGTAAATGATGTGAAGACTGATATCTACCACCAGACAACATTTTGCCGCCCACAACATTTTTCTTTGATAGTTTCAGCATCCATGGATGGTCCTTGTTCTACACATTTTAAATGATAGCTCTCTGTTTTTGCTTTTTTTTTTTTTTTTGAGACAGAGCCTCAAGCTGTCACCCTGGGTAGAGTGCTGTGGCATCACAGCTCACAGCAACCTCCAACTCCTGAGCTCAAGCAAGTCTCCTGCCTCCGCCTCCCAAGTAGCTGGGACCACAGGTGCCCACCACAATGCTCGGCTATTTTGTGGTTGCAGCTGTCATTGTTGTTTGGCACACCTGGACTGGATTCGAACCCGCCACCTTAGGTGTATGTGACTGGCGCCTTAGCCACTTGAGCCATGGGTACCAAGCCACTGGTTTTGCTTTTTAATTTAGCGTTTCCTTTTATTTCGGTTTCATCTAAAAGGCTGGATACAATAGGTATGTCTAACAAAGCATGCTGATTTTTCTTTAGAAAAACCAGTTCTATCACACTTTTTAAGAGTCATAAGCTCTTTTCATGGAGTATTTTGCTTTTTAACTTTTATTTCACCTATTAAAAAATTAAATCTTGACATTCTGTTAGAAAATGTATTATTTTCCTTGGGACACCAGACCATTGAATTTCAGCTTTATTTGCCAATAGAAGAATCAGGATATCATGCCTCAATTTCCCTTTCAAGATCTCTGAGACTCATGACTATTTCTGCATGAAGCCCTCAGGGAAGTCGATGGCAGCTCTGAGCACAGAGGGGATGGGATAAGGGACTTGGGTTCAACATCTTTCAGCACAGGCATGTCAATCAAAAGCAAAACAAAGGAAAAGTACTTAATAATTTTAGTATTTGGTCTAAAAAAATCTTAGACAAAGAACATGATGTCTAACTTATCTCATAATTAGACCATCAACTCTGAAAGCTCCAGTCCATGAGTGATTGTGCCCAAAGACTTATTCAATAAAATGATTTTAAATGAACTTGTGTTTCCTCCCTGCATGGAACTTCGTCCTTCTGCAATAGAAGCAAGGCTCTATTTTGTCATTTTTAGCACCAATGGAAAAGGTACAATTTTCATAAAAGACACAATTAATAATATGGCACATTGTGTGAAGTCTGAGAAAGTGTTCATTACCACATGAATCACATATCCATCCATCCAGTAGGTCTCTAAAGCCACTCTCTCCCTAACTGAATCTTCTAGAGATGCCAGTTTCCACATTCCACTCCATCTTGCGAAAATACCCAGTAGGTTGTCAGTGCTGATGGCAGTCACACTCACACTTGACATTGTGGAATCTTAGTCTTTCGTACTTCATTGCTTATTCCCAAGAACATGTCCTGATTCTCATTTGGACGTACTGTTTTCCCACACAGGTGGACTTAGAAGCTAATCAACTTTAAATTTCACATCTTCTTGCTTGCACAAGCTTCCTGGAGAGTCTTCTCCTAATTTTGCTTTTATAATTTTATTTTCCTTTACCTAAAGAGATGTCCATAGAAAGCTCAAACTTCCCCTTACCATATGTCAAATACATTAATTCCATTCCTTTGTCCAAAATACTACCCCAGCTTTTTTAGTTGCCCCTTTCCTTCTTTTCATTCCAAATGTTCAAATAGCCTCCTTTTTTGTTTACTTGTTTTGTTTTGCTTGTTTCTGAGACAGAGTCTTGCTATGTTGCCAGATTAGAGTGCAGTGTTTCATCACAGCTCACTGCAACCTGAAAGCCCTGGGTTCAAGCAATCCTCCTGCCTCAGCCTCCTGAGTAGCTGGGACTACAGGTGCACACCACAATGGAGGCTAATTTTAAAATTTCTATAGAGACAGGGTCTCCCTGTGTTGCTCAGGCTGGCATCAAACTCTGGGCCTTAAGCAATCCTTTAGTCTCAATCTCCCAAAGTGCTAAGATTAGAGGTGTGAGCCACTGCACCTGTCCTTATCCACTCTAGTGTCCTTTGTGAAATATCTCACAGCGACTGGGACTTTTTGAAACTTTTACATGCCCCTATTTTTAAAATCTTTCTCCTTGTTCCTTATGTTCAAGAATGTTATATTGTTTTGTGTATGTGTCCCTGTAATCCCTCTGAAATATTAACACAACTGGAACATGAGAATATGCATACACATCTATCTATATACCCAGATGAATATGTTTTACAACAACTCTCCATTCTGGGAAAGTTTGACTATGCCCACTCTTTTATTTTTGTTCTATATGTATTTTTTTCTCTCTAGATCAGTAGTTCTCAACCTTCCTAATGCCTCCTAATGCTGCAACCCTTTAATACAGTTCCTCATGTTGTGCTGACCCCCAACTATTAAATTATTTTCGTTGCTACTTCATAACTGTAATTTTGCTACTGTTATGAATCGTAATGTAAATATCTGACATGCAGGATGTATTTTCATTAGGGGTCATGACCCCCAGGTTGAGAATCACTGCTCTAGAAAAACATCTCTAGATATTTTAACCCAGATATTATTACTCATAATAACCATATGAGTAATTTTAAAAAAAACCTTTAATTTGGAATGAGAATTCTGAAAGTTGGTACTTAACCCACAGGGTATTTGATACACCTTGAACTTTCATTTATTCCCAAAATATTTAGGGAGTGTCAGCTGAGGGCCAGACACTGTACTAGGCATGCTTGAATAGCAGCTGCTCATAATGATCACACAAGTCTGTACTCACACTGGGTGCTGTGAGCGAGGAATCACACATCTCGACTGAGGAGGCACCAGGCGTGCCTAGTGGTGAGGTAGGGAGAGATGGGGGCAGTATTGTGAGACTACATGGAGAACATCAGGTGGTCTGTGTTGTCTCCAGGCTTTAAAATTTGAATCCCACCCGAGTAGTATTTCCCTGTTGAAATAGTTTGGAGACATCTCCCTCCCCCACCGTCTCAGCTCTACAAAGAAGACTGCTGCAAAGAAAAGGCAGCCGTGGAGCTTCAGACCAGAGGGAAGAAGAGCAGAGTCATTGTAATGCAGTGATTTTCTACTGGTGTGCCGAGGCCCACTGGTGTGCCGTGGAGAGGACCTTAGATGTACCATGAAAAGTTTTAAAGATAATTAGTTCAATTATTTTCAAAAGAAGTTCAAAGTGCAGTAAGTGTGTGTGTATGTTTTACTCTTCTTTTGGACAACACAATTTAAGTGTGCTGTGGAAGTTTACCTACAGGTTCAAGTGCACCGTGGGCTAAATAAGGTTGACAAACGCTAATGTCAACAGGTGCAATGAGGAAAACAGAATTATAGTGACTGATTTTGGAATTGTGATTGGTTGGCTTGATTTTTGTTTTTGCAGGAGAACAGCCATTTGAAATTTGGTAGTTTTTGGTTTCCAATCACAAAGACACAGATTCACCTTCACAGCAAACCTTTTTTTGTTTCAGAGAAATCATCTGGGTCTAGTAACTCCCACAGAAGCATGGTTCTTGGAGGAAACTACAGTGGCACTAAAATTAAAGCACAGATGCCATAGACTTAAGTGTCCTGCTTAATAAAAATTTTTGGATAGCTCTACACCATTGTCAGCAAGGAGAATATACCTTCCGCTCAGGGACTCAACAAACCATGTGGTCAAATTCAGGCATATGCCATATCCCAACTTCCCAAGGCCTTTTCCTCTCATCACTTGAATGAAAGGTGCCCCAAACGTACCTTTCGGCATCATTTCCATTTTGTAATTTCAAGTGAGGAAATACTTGGAGGAAAGGTACACATCCTCGTCTAGTCTGAATCTGCGCTTTAATTGTACAGAGACGGTGCTGGGACTGAGTAGTGGGCATTCGGAAAAGGCAATTCCTCCATCCGCAAGTATTTACTCCCCCACTTTTTTAGGCTTAAAGCACACAAAGACGTTGCCTATCAGAAAGTAAAACGGAACTGATTTAAAAATCTTGCCAAACTTACAGTTCTTTTAATTGTCTCCCAAGGGCTACAACACACTTCTCCATGATTTGTACTAAACTAGACAACATTTTTGTTTTCATGATCCTTTTTGTCAATGAAGATAGTTTGGAACCTGGGCTTAGAAACATGGACACACTTGAATGATCTTATAGATGGGTGTTGGGCTAGGCCACAACTTGCAAAACACTGCCAGCAACTAGGCCCATATCTAGACTTTGTTTGGAGGCCTTTAAATCTCAAGAATAACTTCTTCAGTCGTCCAGGTATTATGCATTGTACTTCTGTTGACTCTAAGCATTTAGACCATTGTGTTAAACATGGCAAACTAGCCCAAATTATGCTTCAGATATTGGAAACATAAAGATGAGCCTTCAACTCACTCTTTGAGTAAATCTTTGTAGAGACTGCAGAGGAACTGAGAAAAGACGACAACAAAATGATGAGATATGATCTATAGTGCTTTAATGTACACACATTTCAGAACAAAAATGACTAACAGAGACGGCATGACCCCAAGACAGACAATGCAGAACATGTACCCATTTCTGAGGGACACAAGAGGAGGGGCTCAGTGAAATAATGCATATCCCCACCCTGTGGGACAAAGGCCCTATGTTCTGATCTGACTGTTAAAGGAAGATTTTTCTGTTTATGAGTAAAAGGTTAATGATAGCTGATAGCACGTCAATTATCCAGCAATTTCCCTCGTCTTCTTGGTTAATAAAAAGGATCATGAAAACAAAAATGCTGTCCAGTTAACACAAATCATGGAGAAGTATGTTATAGTCCTTGGAAGACAATTGAAAGAACTGTAAGTTTAGCAAGATTCTAAAATAATTTTGATTTTACTTTTTGATAGGCAATGTATCTGCAATGTCTTAAGACTAAAAAAAGGGGGGAGATTACACATTCAGTAAGTTTTCTCTCATTCTTTTCTATACCCCCGCACTCTTCAGGAGGAACCAATATCATGGTTTCTTACATACTTCCAAATATTCTCTGTATAAAAAAAATTACTCACATTCACACATCTGTATTTCCTCAAGGCACAAATAGTAGCATCCTACACACACTTTTGAATTGTTCTTATTGTTTAGCATATTTTAGAGAGCATCCAAATTACATATAAAGAACTGTCTCATTCATGTCCATAATTAGATCCTATTGTATTTCATAACGTAGCTAACCATCCTCTTATAGCTTGTCATTGATTTGTTTCTAACAATTTGCAATCATGCATAATGCAACAATGAATAAGCTTGTACATACGTCATTTTTCACATGAGCAGGACTCTCTAAAATGAAATTCCAGAAATTTCAGGCCAGCAGCACTCTATAAAATGAATTTCTAGACGTGAAAATTGGGGATCAAATAATATATGCAATAATTTTGGAATCAATTTTTAAGAGATAGCATCATTCTTAACAGGAATATCATCTTACTGGGAGCTACAAAAAATAGCTATGGTTTGTTACATAATTAAAAATTATAAATGTAAGTGGGTAAAAATAATTAACAAAGAAGTCCCAACCTTCTCACAGACTCTGTTCTTAAACAGGGGACGGTCTCTCCTTGCTCAGTTTTTACCCCTTTTCTACTCTTCCTAAAAACATAAATTAATTCAGGCAAGGAGATTAGGAAGGGAAAGCTCTGCTGAGAAGACGTGGATGAAAGCAGCTGGAAAGTCCCAGGGAAAGGACACAAGAGGGTTGCTGTGCAGTGTATGTAAATTTTATCTTGTTTAAGAAGACCTGAAACCAGGAAACTCCTGGAAGAGAACCTTAAGACAAAAACCCTTTGACGCTGGCTTTGGCAATGATAAATTATTTTTCAGATATTGCACCAAAATCACAGGTTACCAAAGCAAAAACAAATAAACGGGACCACACCAAAGTAAAAGTCTTCTGCACAGCAAAGGAAACTATTGACAAAATGAAAAGTCAACCCATGGACTGGGAAAAAATACTTGCAAATAATGTATCTGATAATGGCTTAATAGCCACAATTTATAAAGAATTCTTACAATGTTAATAGCAGAAAAATAACTCATTAAAAAAATGAGCAAAGCATGAGAGCAGACAAAAGATACTTCCCTAAAAGACACAGAAATGGCCAACAGGTATGTGAAAAGGCCCTCAATATTACTAATTATCAGGGAAATGCAATTAAAACCACTATGAGATATCACTTCATACCCACTAGGGTGGCAATTATCAAAAAGATAGGAGGTGACAAATATTGATGAGGGTATAGAGGAAAGAGAATAGAAATCCTGGTACACTGCTGGTGAGAATATAAACTTACAATCTTTATTGAAAATAATATGAAACTTCCTAAAGGAATTATAAATAAGAATATCATATGACCCAGCAATTCTTCTGGGAATTTACCCAAAGAAGATGAAATCACCATTGAGACAATATCTACATACCTACAATTGTCACTGCACTTTTCATAACAGCCAAGATATGAAAACAACCTAAGTGTGTGTGGACATTTGAATGGATAAACTGTAGTGTATGCACACAATGCAATGTTATTTAATCTTAAGAAAGGACATCCTGCCATTTGCCATAACACAGGTGTACCTGGGCCTCATTATCCTAAGTGAAGGAACCAGACACAGAATGAAAAATATTTTAGGATCTGACTTATATGTGAAATCTTAGGGAGGAAAAAAGAAAGGTCAATATACAAAGATACACAAAGAGAATGAAATAGTGGTTGTAATGGGCAGGTGGAGAATGGGGAAATGTAGATCAAAGGACACACAGTAGCAGATATGTAGATAAACAGGAGAAATTATGAGTCCAGAGGTCTAATGAGCAAGAGGAGGACAATAATTAACATTTTTATATTGCATTAGGGATTTTGGTAAATAAGTAGGTTTTCGTTGTTCTTATTCCACAAAAAAAGTTAACTATGTGAGATGGTAAGTTTTATAGCTGTTTTTAAATTACTTACTTTTTATACAACAGATCTCTACAATACTGGGCCAACTGGATCTGCTCTTTAGCAAGGCAGTAGTTAATCAATCCAGATCCACAGTGGATCTTAAAATCAGAAAAATCATGGAAAGAATAGTCAAGTCAGAATTGCAAATTTTAAGAAAAAAATTCCCTGAACATAACAAAAGTTACCAGCAATGGGGCTGGGGCAGTGGGGGAAATCCATTCATTTCTAGCTCCATTTAATTTTAAAGGAAATCTGAGGCCCATTTTTTAGAAAATGGCAAATTAGAAATAAAAGTGCTAACTAGAAATAAAGTTTTCCTACTTTTTTTTTTTTTTTTTTTTTTTTAGTGAAGGTTCTTTTGAGAGGAATAGGAGGGGTTCATATTATGCTAATGCTGCCTTATTCAAATTGGGTTTCCCACAGACATGGTACGCTTCAGGTTGAACCCTCCCTCTGACAATCCCTGTGTCAGTCTAATCAGTTAATTTCTGGTTAACTGATTTCCTAATATGTAAACCAGGGATAATAACAATTTACCCAATGGGATCTCATCATGAGGATTAAGGTGGTTAATTTATAGAAAGGTTTCAAATAAGACTTCTACTTTGTCTGTGATAGAATAATTTGTAGTATGTCAATGACTCAACATGAAAAACTAGAACTACAAGAGTACATTTAAAAAATGACAAAGTTTCTCAAGGTGATGGTCCATAAACAGAATTTATGGAGTTTATGGGAAAAATAATTGTATTTTATGGGGAAAAAAAACTTTTTTTCACTAATCTTAAACTGAAAATTTGCAATTTTTTGACTGTAAATACAAACCCCAAATAAATGTTAGTATGATGTTACAATATTACATTTATTGTGAGTATCTAAAAATACATTTATGCTTATTCTGTGTGATTAATTTTAAATATTAAATTAGTTGAGCCACAGGGTCCAGATATATGAATCGACATTACAATGGATGTTATTGGAGGCTATTTTGTTGATGAGATCAGCATTTACCTCAGTGGACTGCAAGTCATCTAGATTTACTTTCATAATATGGATAGGACTCAATCCAATGCCTCCAAAGCTTTCTCTCTCTCTTTCTGTGTCTCTCTCTCTGTACACATTCTATTGATTATGTTCCTCTGGAGATCCCCGTGTAATATATCCTACTTCAAAATTATGACAGTTGTTAACCCTGCTGCTAGATTTTTACTGATTTTAAGAAGCATGTGTATCCTAACTCTCACTTTCAAAATATCCATATACTTTGATATAATATTTCAATATGATTAGCTATTTTTATAATCCTTCTATGTATTTATTATTCTGAGAAGTATCCATGGAATTTATCAGATCAACACAGGTCTCCAGGTCAAAACAATGGTGAAAATAACCCCTGGTTTAAGAGCACCAGAGAACATGAAAGGTCCAGATCCCCCAAAGAAACAAGGAACAGAGTTGTGAAACTAACAAGCCAAATTAATTTTCTCCATGGTAGATCTGTCAGGAAAGAATACAGGAAACCAAGGATAAACCACCTGAAAAAATGAGCAAGTCTTTTACCTCTCTCATGATACTACAATAGAAAAACAAAACTTCCCGTTCAAGAGAAAAGGCTCCCTCTGGAAACAACCGAGAGCCACTTCTTACGAAAGGCTGTGAAGCAGATGTAGACTCAGAACTAACCCAGTTCCCTATCAGCTCAGACTCCGATTGGGCTGTATGATCAGCCCTTATTCTGGCTACCTCCCAGAGAATCGAGTGAATAGTCTCTAGACAGATATTAATAGACAGATAGCTTTTCATATAAAATGTCTGCCACACTGGTTAAAAATGAGCCAGCTCCCATGTGCAAAAACGATGGGCAGAAACAGATAATAGAAATGCACAGGTGATAGGAAATTTAAGATAAGAGATGTAAGATTTAGAAAAACTAATATATTCAAGAACAGAGATGCTCACATAAAGCATCTCTACATAGAAATTCTAGGACTGCAAATACCACACCTTAAACTGAGAACTCATTAGATGGGTTTTATAACATATTGGACACGGAGGACAGACAGGATCATTGAAAAAGCCAGACAGACATGCAGAGAAAACATGAAAAAGAAAAAGAGGTTTAGAGATATACGAGAACTGGTGAAAATATCTCATGCATAATTAGGACGTTAGAAGGAGACAAAATGGGACAGAAGTAGTATTTATAAAAATAATGACTGAGTTTTATTCAAAATTAAAGGAAAATTAAAGAAAAACATCAAGTCACACAAAGGCTATAAATTCCAAGTAGGATAAATACGGATAAAACCACAACCTAAGGATATTATGGTAAAACCATTAAAAACCAAAGACAAAGAGAAATTATTTAAAATAACAAGAAAAAACTCATTTTCCCCCCAAAATGATAAAAATGGCAGCTAACTGTCCATCAGAATGACGGAAATAAGAAAACAATAGAAAAAATACCTTTAAAGTCCTGAAAGAAAACAAGTCCAGTGCAAAATTTTATACTTAATGAAAATACCCTTCAAAGGCTAAGAGAAAATAAATATCTTCAGACAAGAAAGAAAAATACTGAGGGAATTTTCTTTTGCAAACCCACAGTAATTTTTCAAAGAGAAGCAAATGACCTTATAACAAACCAGGAAAGAAAGGAAAAAAAAAAAAAACCAATGAGAATGTCAAATATCTGAAATATATATACTATATATCAAAAAGACTATAGATTACACGCAATGATAATACTTTGCTTAGTTCAATTATACTTAAAATTAAAAGCGTGACAGTAATAACACCACAAGAGTTAACAGACAAATGGAGTTAGAGTATCTGAAGGTTTTAACACTGTCTGGGAAAAACTATAACAATATTTACATTAGGTTGCACTAAGTTGAAGAGATATAATCTCAAGGTTAACAATCTAGGCAAAGATATATGTATATTTTCAAATAAAATACCTGGCTAATTTTTACCAAGGTAAGAAAAGTGATGAAAAGGAATACAGAGCAGATGAGACAAATAAAAGACAAATAGACAATAAGCAGTCATAAATTCAATTATGTCAACAACTACATTAGCAGTAAAATTAAAAATGAAAGACATTACAAGATTAAATTAAAAACAAAGGCAAAAGCAAAGTTTTATACTCCTTATGAAGGCACAACTCAGAAAGCTTAAGAGTAAAATAGAAAAGAATTTATCATGCAAGCAAAAACAAATGCAATTTATCAAAATTACACTTTAAAGCTAAAAGAATCCTTAGCATTAAAATGTTTATCTACCAGGAAAATATACTATGAAAAATTTGCACACACTTAATAACCTAGGTATGAAATACCTTAGTAATTTTTCAGGATAATAGTGAGAAATTTTAGCACACTTTACTTGAGCACTATTGAGAGAAATTAAATGAAAAAATTTAAAGAAGATTTAAAGAAATAAAAAGATGTATCATGTTCATGGATTGGAAGGCCAGGTATTTCAATGAAAAGTCAGTTTTCTGGAGTTGATCAATGGATATATTGCAATTTCATAAAGCTCCTAATAGATTTGTTCTATAAACGCGATAAGCGTGTGTGTTAGTGGTGGGGTGAAGGAAGTGTTGATAAACTGATTTCAAGATTTACATGGAAATAAAAGGAGCAAAAAAGAGCAAAGGCAAGCTTAAAAAGAGCAAAACTGAAGACGGGTTTGAAGAGCACACATACACCTGGGTACCATGAAGTTCTGTAAAACAATAGTAATTAAGAGATGGTGGTAAGAACAGACAAGTAGACATATGGATAAGGAAATCCAGACAGAGGCATACAAAACTGTTGCTTGAATTTTCAACAAGGGTAGTGCAGTTGAGACTTAATAATCTTTTCTATAAATGCTACTGGATCAGTCGGATCTGTGCATGAGAACAAATGACTTACCCACCCTTCAGAACTCTACAAAAACAAAAAGGCCAGTTCCATATTAAAGGTGAGTTAAAAATTAAAGGAAAAACTAGAAGACTTCTGAAAGAAAACACCATGAATTTCTTCTTCATCTCAAGGTAGGTAGGGACGTAAAAGTACAAACCTTAGAGAAGAAGAAAGGTGTTCCATTTGACTCTATTTTCATTAAGAATTTATTCTTGGGTGGTGCTTGTGGTTTAAAGGAATAGGGCACCAGCCCCATATGCCAGAGGTGGCAGGTTCAAATCCAGCCCTGGGCCAAAAATTAAAAAAAAAGAATTTATTCTTTAATAAAACAACATCACGGAGAAAATGAAGAGTACCCACAAAGTATAAGAAAATATAACACATATTTTACAAAGTACCATATGTATCATCCCAAAAATTTTTTAAAAATTAAATCAATATAAAAAATGCAGATATCTCAATTGACTGTGGAGCAGAAGTCTCCAACTTCACCAAAGAGAATATTTATGTATCCAAGAAAAATACAAAAGAATACTCAACAGCAGTAATCATAAAAAATATGCTAACTGATATCACAATGAGATAAAAACACCCATCAGAGAAGCTTAAATAACAAAAGAAAGATAAGATCAAGGGTTGACACAGCTGTGGAACAACTAAACTCTCCTACAGTGTGTATGTTGAAATGGGGAGTATAAGTTGGTAGAACCATTTTGGAAAATTGTTCAGTAGTATATCCTACGACTCAACCCCTCTCCTGGGTACAGACTTAACAGAAATATTTCACCAAAAATTAGGCATAAGAATGACTATACATTAATGGTTATAACGGTAAAAGCCTAATAGACAAGCCATTTAGCAATAAAAATGCATCACTATGCCACAACATGAGGGAATCTCATAATAAGAATGCTGAGTTAAAGAAGCCAAACACAAAAGAATATATATCTATGTAGATTTCTAAAGGGGGCAGAATTAATATACTGTGTATGAAATCAGGATAAAGGTTGCATTCGGGGATGGAGATAGCAACTGTGTGTCCACGTTAAGGGAAGAGCATGATAAGGGTGGTTGTTCACAGGAGTATATTTATTTTGTGAAAATTCTATCAGGCGGCACAACTATATTTCATCCATTTATCTATATGGGTGATACAAAACTCAAACACTTACACACAAACCTTGAACAGTCCACATACTGTTAAGTATTTGAAGAATAGTAGCCATTACTAAATCCCTACTCTCAAGATTGTAAAAATCAACCATGATGACTTGAGCCAAAGGAGGGTGCAAAAAAACCATGAGAGGCAACGTGCACATTCCCAATAGAAAAAGGTGAAATCTGAGTGATGGGCTAGACATAGAAAACAGCACATTGTAACAGTGACTCCGTTTCTTTTCAGGTGTCACAAATCATCACCAGAAGGATGCGATTAAACAAAAATTATTAATGTACTATGATTCCAAATACTGCTCCTCTCTTTATATGCTAAAGAGACCTCTGACCTTTGCACTCTGCATTTGCTGCTCTCTTCCAAAGAGGATTCTGCTCCGCCAGATGGTCCTCCGGGTTTTTGTAATGCAAAGTCAACACAAGGAGAAGGAGACAGGATTTGGAAAATGGCAGATTAAGGAAGGAGGAGGAGAGGACGGACATACCCAGATGGCATCCTGTGTAAGAGGCGTGAGAGATTGGAAAGAAAGTTGTCTTTTTTTAATTTCCCTTAAGAAAATTAACATTTAAAAAGAGACAGGGACTGAGAGAGAAAGACCACACAGAAAAAAATCGGCCAATGGCTGGTTCAAAAAAAATTCTCCCATCGATGGTGCCTGAGTTCATAAAATTGGGACATAAGTGCTGAGTAAATGTGGTATAGTCATGAAAATAACAGCCAATACCAATATCAAATGTAACTTCTAAATAGAGAGAGACAGTGCTAGAGACCTCCTCAGATTTGTCATTATAATACTGTCCTAACACAGAGCATAATTATAAACAATTGTTGAAGCAATTTCCCTGACATGATTCCTATCACTTGGGAGAATAATTTGAGCTTACGGGTCAAAACATACCTCTTCAAAAATGAGTGATCCCCTTGCCTGCCCAGCCTCTTATGGGTGATGGATCCTGGATCCACTCTGGTTCATTCGGAATCCATCTGAGGCTCCTAATACAATAATTTCATTCTGGCTCCCTCTATCATTAAGTTCAGGCTTCCGAATCCTTGAGATGGGTATTCAATCACTTGGCAAACAGCTATGTAGGCTCTGCTGTATCCCCTACCCACTCCATTCACCTCTGTACTCATTTCTCCAGAGCCATGGAAGGATGTGGATGGCAGGATAGGGCAGAAATCTCCATCTTTTCTAAGACACACAACATTAATTACGCTGTCCTTAGGTACGGCCAATCTTCCAGCTACTGATATCCTTAGAAAAAAATTAGACAGTTTTGATATTCAAAGGTGCCCAAATTTCAGAGAATGGATAACAGGCATAGCTTTTTCTCTTCTCCATGATAAAAAAAAAGGGGGCTGGACTGGACATTGTGCCTTCATACCTAGAATTCCGGAATGCTCTCCCAGATACTGAAATATATTTCACTCCTTTGGAGGATCCAGTGTGAGATTTAAGTTTTTGCAACTCAACAAACACAGAGGTTAGGAATAGAATATTTATTTGAACAAATTACAGTCACGCCCCATATCTGGAAATGAAGCTTCCCTTTTTCTTAGGGGAACATGAAGCAATCTTTTCCTCTACCAGGACAAAAGAAAGTCTAGCATTTTGCAATAAACATTGAATTCCTAAAGAAAAAAAAAAAGAAGAAAGAAAATAATAAAACAAAATTTCTCTCTGCTCTCAGTCTTCTTTTGACATTGATTTACTGAGCGGAGGCTCCTGGGAGTAGGGGTACAGCACGCAAGTGGGTTTGTGTTTGTACTATTTTTAAACTGACCTCTGGAGAAATGGTTTGCCCCAACTCACAGCCACCCCCTGAGCTTAGAACACAGAGTATTTGGAGCCATTTGTTCTGTTTAGGGTAATGGCTTCAATTACAGGACAAAAACAATCTCATTCTAACCCCTATTTCAGTGGAATGAATGAATGAACTCCTTTCTTCCTACATCCAGAACAGTGATTCTCAATGGGGAGAATTTGATCCCACTGTCCATTTGGCTTCACTAGAGACACTTTTGATTGTCACAACTTTGGGGTGCTACCGACATCTAGCAGGTAGAGGTCAGGGCTATTGCTAAGCATTCTACAATGAACAGGCCAGCTCCCCATAACCAATGTGATTATTGCTAATACTGAGAAACTCTGGGCTAGGCCATACTTCTGTGTTCTCTGTAAATAAAATCTAGTTGCAAGACACATTGCCAGGTAAATTACAGTCCCATAAATTCCGTCTATTGTTAAAGGTGAGCGTTTCTAAAATACAATGAGTATTTTACATCGTTCCAAAAGGGCTTCATGCATCTTATTCCCACATATCTATACGGCTGATGGCTCATACCATTATGTCGGTCTCTAAATTAACCTCGTGGGTATACCTAGGTTTCAGGTCAATAGTAATTAATGACTAAAATTCCACTGATCTTTTCAATGAGATTGGCTTCCCCGATTTTGACAGGTTACCATAATTTCAGGATAATCTCACCAATCAGATGGAAATCTGAAAGGACAAAAGTCCATTCGCAGTAACTCCTTCACATTCTTCAGTGGTGTCATCAAACCCCTCCGCTTATGGTTTCCCCAGAAATGAGAGCAACAGAAAACTATGCAACTACCAGGCCAGGTGCTAAAGCAACCTAGGGGTCAAGTAAGAAAACGAACATAACACACGACAGTCTGCCATTGTGCCAGGGTGAATGACAGGGCTGTCATGTGCATAAAATCACAGATTTATCTGAATG
The DNA here is from genome assembly GCA_963574575.1 of Galagoides demidoff. Lineage (NCBI taxonomy): Eukaryota > Metazoa > Chordata > Mammalia > Primates > Galagidae > Galagoides > Galagoides demidoff. Next base: position 5,060 of record CAUYQV010039533.1, on the reverse strand, counting down.
CTAAGTTATGTGTCAGGGAATCATTTTACCATCCCTTTTTTTTTTTCCTTTTACCTTGTGTCATGTAAGATTCCTTGAAGCAACTAAAAAAACAGCCCTAATCCATTTGATTTTCTGCCTTCCCACGAGAAAAACTTTTGACAGATGATAAATAGCAACTGCTGACAATCATCAATGTGAAGCTATCATGCTTTTACATTAAATACAAAAACAGACTTGTAAAGTCACAAGGGATAGGACTTTTGACATATAAGAGACAAATATATAATCCTCAGAACTAAATCACTGTTGGGATCTGAGCAAGTGCAACAAAGCACGGAGGCCTTTAGAATCTCACAAAGTCAACCTGAAGCCAACTTTGATATCTGGGTCCCAACGCATGTTCCCACCCCACGTGCCATGCTCTCACCCGGAAGCTCGAGTTAAATTTGCAATCTTCAGTGAATGTGCGCGCACAGGGAGGGTAGCCATTTTTTTTCATGCTATTTCCCTCAATGAACATGCAAAAAGGAGATCAGAAAACAAATAAAATACCATAAAACCTAGATAATTAGAATAGAAGGGCAATTTGGAGGCAAAGGGGTTTGGGCATCAGATGCCTGTAATCTCATTAAATTTGCACCAGAGCTAAGCATGGATGAACCTCGAAAGAAAGACAGTACGTCATCTAGATGACTGATCAATATGAGGAAGTCATCGACAAAGGTGACTTCCTTTATAGCCCGAGTCACTCCCTGGATTCCACTGTTGACAAGTAATCAGGCTGGCGCACAGATCATTCCTTCACTGTGGCTAATTCATGGCTGTTCACTGACATTTGCTTCAAGTTCTCTAACTAATTTAGCAACTCAAGGTACCCTTGGGAACCAATTTCCACCTCAAATTATACATATTTTTGTACTTTTGATTAAATGACTGATTTTAATGGGGGAAATCTTATCTAATAAGGCTGGGGAATAGCAGTTACTTCACATTTCATGCTATTCTGAATAATCCTGATATCAAATTAACAAGGTTTTACAACATACTGTTTATTCACCCAGTTAGTAATACACAGGCTTTTTGGCTTTTATCTGAGCTTGTTTTTCTCTATTTGGCCTAATTTCCACACAGGAGGAAGAAGGTGAGGTAGAATGGGTTAGAGAGACCATTTCGTTTCTCTACCTACTTCCTCCTCTTACATACAACAGAGGGAGATGGATTTGTGGTTCTGTGTGGGTTACGGAGCTCAGCGGAGTCTCAGTCCCTGCAAATCTTCCAATGGGACTATTTTTAGAAAGGGCTTCCATGTTTTTTTGTTATTTTCCATAGCTGCGAGACAGTTCTACATTCATTCTACATTTCTATGTTTTTAATTTTGTATTTTCAATAATCTGGTCATAGGTCCCCAAGTCAGCCACACACAAAGGGATGAATAAGACGCTAAGAATGCACGTCGGTGGAAGGAGCCCACCTGAAAGCTGACAGGGAGATGATGACAACAGTGATAGGGATTTCTGCGAGCCCTTTACCTGACTTTATTTAAATCCCAACAACAGCCCTTTTGGGGACATAATATGGTCCCAAATTTACAGAAGTGAAGTAACTTATTTGAGGTTATACCTCTAGGAGATAGAAAAGCCAGGGTTTGAATTCTCTTTTACCCAACTTTTGTTTAAATGATTCCCCTCAATGACTCTCACATTCAATAACCTTTACTTCTTCATTTTTTTTATCCTTTTAAACTTCTACACAGTACCTTTATTCAAAAAAGTGAAGAAATATAGATGTTCAAAGTATACAGGCTCACAATTAAATGAATGTTGTCTTAAGCGGTAGTTAGGTTTTAAACTCTCATTGTACTTTATCTTTTTAATAAATAATATCTCGTGATCATTACATTAACAAGCCTCACGCTAATGAAAATACATGTGATAAATGAATGTTTTTCTTGCGAACCAACCATGAAAATTATTCTCTCAAACTTTGAACTCTGGGATGATTAAAACAATTCATTAGAATTTAAGTGGGTCTAACTCAGCAGTGAGATAAAGACATCAAGGAGCCGAAACCTTCCTAGTTCAGGTGAATGGAAATGACTGAGGTTAACGTTACCCTGAAGCAGACTATGGGATCCTAAGAAAGTTAGATGCACTGAAAGTCTAAGTAAAACACACACTTTCAAAATAAAACACACGTATTTGTATTCATGTGTAAATGGAAAACCATATGACGACTTTCCCGTTAAACTGCTAGCTTTTAAGCAAAATGAGACGTGTGGTTTGGATCAATGTCAACCAGAATCGCTACACAATATTGATTATAGATGCTTTGCCATTACACTTGAATAGATGCTGTGAGTAATAAGGTTGCATATGTTTTATTTGAGAATATGCAGAAACAGAGCAGGTGAATGTGTTCGTCCTGGAGTACGTCTTAAGAGCATTTACCAAGCACTTCACACAATAGACATGGTCAATTCTCCTTCCTGTTATTGATCAAGGAAGGGGTCTTCACGTGAAAGACATCAGCATTGTCCAAATACCTAGTGTCTTCTCCTCATCCGACCTTCACTGTTTATACTTGAGATGGGCCATCATGGTGAACACACACTTTTTTTGAAAGTCCTATCTGTCATAACATCATTTTGTCAGCCTGATCTTTATAGATCAAATAATACAAAAGGCAGTCATATGATGAGACCTGGATGATTCTTTTAGGGATAAAGGCATGGACAATCCTAAACCCCTTTAGCTGCCAGGAATATTTAATATGGCTCTTAATTTCTTTTTGCATAATTCTACAGATAAATCATTCTGCAGATAAATTTAATATTAGAAAACCATCATTCGGTGGTTGCACCTTATCAAGTAAATTTCCTTTTACTCCAGTTCCTCAGAATTAGGACAAAAGCACCTCCATTTGCATTTCAATGCTGCCTTGGTAGGGAGAGGAAACTTCATTTCCCCATAAGTATATTAGAGACCTTTGCCATTTTAATTTTAGTTATTTAACAAAACGATATCTAAAAGTACAGGACACAAATAAAATTATAATGATTTATCATTCAGTATGGAGAGTTTGAAAGATAATCCTCTTATCCAGACAGACCATCATAAAAGATAACTGATGTCCCAATATTAAAATAGGTCACTAGATTTTACACTCCTGCAACTTAGGAAAAGTGGACTCGAGAGATTCAATGGTCCCTAAACAGAGACCATAACACCTGTTGCAATCTCTTCTCTAAGAATATTCCCTAGTGGCTATGAGAGGAGGAAAAGGGGGCCAGTTCATTTGACTAGTTGTGAATACTTGTAAGAAGAAGGTCAAAGGTTGAGTCCTAAACAGACCAGTTAACTTCGAATGAAGAAGACATCTGTTTTTCAGTCACATATTGTGCTTCCAGTAATCCTGACCAGCTGTCTCAGAAACTTTTCAATCACAATAGGGATCAGTTGAGACTGTAGATAGTACATCGGTTCAGTGCAAACAGATCACTACTACAAGGTAAAGGAGATTAAAAGTCAACATTCCAATTATGATCTGTTAGCAATTTTAATGCACGAAAAAACTCACTTGTTTAAATAAAATTGATTGTATCTACACAGATCCAGCAAAAGCATCCATTCAACGAATGAAAACCAGTTACGAGATTAAACACTGCATACAGGGAAAATAATATTTTGATGTTTTGTATTTTCCAGCTGTCATGATGACAAAGCCCTCTTCTTTTATCTTATTGCATTTGTTTTTTATGGCATTCAACATTTGGATCCAATTGTCCTTTGAAAAACCTAGGAACGTTTATATATTCTTTTTACTAAGAAATAAAGCAGGTCATTCACCCTGTGACAGATGGACAACCAGAGTCAGTTAAATGACTTACCCAGAAAGGCCGTCTATCAGCAAAAATATGAAGCAGGGACCCGAGTCTCTCAAACCCCAAATATTTCTGACACCTCAGTCCTATTCTAAACTATCCATCATTCAATCACATTTTGGGGGTGGGGGATACTGGCTAGAGTGCCATGTGTCAGCTTAGTTCACTCACCACAACCTCAAACTCCTGGGCTCAAGTGATCCTCCTGCCACAGCCTCCTGAGTAGTTGGGACCACAAGCCCCTGCCACCACACTTGGCTAATTTTTTCTATTATTAGTAGAGGCCAGCGTCTTGCTATTTCTCAGGCTGGTCTGAGCTCAAAGGATTTTCCCACTTCAGACTCCCAGAGTGCTAAGATCACAAGCATGAGCCATTGTACCTGGCCAATTAAGCACATTTTGAATTTAAGACATAAAATTATTCCTGAAGTATGATTTGAAAGAGTTTCTGATGACCTAATGATGAGTCATGGTTAGAAGAGAAAGACATAATAACACGTAGAATTAGAATACATCTAGTCCTTCATTGTCTCCCTTAGTACTACTCTGTGACTGTCTTGTTAAAAATACTACACAAATGATTCCAAAAGAATGATAAAATGTTTAAAAATTTGTATTTCTTTCTTTCTAGATAATCCAAAGCTAAGAAAGCCAAAATTGAGGTCAGATCCTGCTTTTTTTTTTTCTCTAAAGAGATCCAAAAAACAGGCATTATCACTTTAATGCTCAATTTAATTAGTGGTATTGAGCAAGGTATGTCACAGCCATGTGCTGGAGAAAATTCTAGGATCATGTGTTGACTCATCAAAATTGTTACAGATATCTTTTAGAAAGAAGAGAAAATTTGACCCTGCAATTCCTTTATTAGGTATATTCCCAGAAGACCAAAAATCGCATTACAACAAAGATATTTGTATCAGAATGTTTACTGCAGCCCAATTCATAATTGCCAGGTCATGGAAGAAGCCCAAGTGTCCATCGATCTACGAATGGATCAACAAACTGTGGTATATGGACACCATGGAATACTATGCAGCCATTAAGAAAGATGGAGACTTTACGTCCTTCATGTTCACATGGATGGAGCTGGAGAATGTTCTTCTGAGCAAAGTATCACAAAAATGGAGGAAAAAGTATCCAATGTACACACCCCTATTATGAAACTAATTTATATCTTTTACATGAAAGCTATAACCTA